>PNEQ01042919.1:0-18557 GCA_003012365.1 Medauroidea extradentata | reverse complement strand
ATTTGACTTTTTACCAAACTTTCTGTGCGCCGATCCTGTGCTGTTTTCTCTGTGCGCGCATTGTAGCGTGTGGCATTTGGAAACTGTGCGTGTGCTATATTTTGTGTTAAATCAATTGTACCTTTACTTATACTACACCTAACTTTGAAAATATGCAATTTTGCAGAGTTAGTATTACTAAGGCTTTATTGGCAACTGGGATGCCAAAGCTTTTCTTTGTAAAAATATAAACATTGTTCAACAGTGTTGATGGCAGGATATTAAACGAAGGCTTTATGAGAGTGATGATTATAATAATGTGCATGCCTCAAGATCGGCCACATCACCAACCGTTATTTCCTAATGGCAACGCGGCATTTTGTAGGTATTAACATGACAATCTGACCGACTCCCTGGCTGGCTCCTTGGTTTTATCTTAAGATATCAGGTATCCCTTCATATTGTCATATTGCCTTCACGCATCCTGATAAAGAATCTTTGACGCGACACGTGATACCATAACAGCCGCCATACAAGCCGTTACGGTACGATTTCCGTTACGTCAGTAGGTTGCTAAACTGGCTGCCAAGCTTACTGCCACGGAATATGCTTTTTAGTCGGTTTTATTATTTCTCTCTTTCTCTGTGTTTAATGGGGTTTTCGGTATTCCGTTAAAATATTTCGAGTTTTAAGCCTCCCCCACCTTCTTTTCATTCCCTTTTTAAACGCTAAAATCCTGGTAGTCGCAAATATGATTAGTAGCTTGCCTTTCAAATTAGGTCACGCATCGCCACTGACGATAAGGGGCCTTACCCTATATAAACCCATGGTTTTTCCAGTCTCCTCATCAGTCGCACTCGTGTTCCTGAACCCTGTGTGTCTACTTGATGACGGGAACAGATTCCAGTTCCCAAAACGTCGTTAATACTGACTGTTTGGAAAACTACTGTGTTTTGTTTCGTCTCATCGTTGTGTTGTTTGCTGCATTTCTGTTTGTGTTTTTGTTTCGTCTCATCGTTGTGTCGCATGTCAACTTAGCTATTTTTATATTTTTGTTATTTCTTTAATTTTCTGTTTGTTCCTTGCTTTATCTGACCATATTCCAGTTTTGGAATTTCATGTTGTGTATGTATCCTGATGACTAAAGCATACTCTGCTTATTTATGTTTTCTTGTCTTATTTTTTTTTTCCACAGTCATTTATTTCGCAATGAAGTATGTCCAAGTAAATAAATCCAGTCATGCACTCCCATTGCACAGTTCTTTCAAAGATCATATTGGGTTAACATGATGGGCAAATGAGCTCACATGTTTGGACCTGCTCTACTAGTTGGCCTCGACTCTTTTTCAATTAATTATTTTATTCCATCTCTTCCATATTCTAAGTGTTTTCTTAGAAGAAGAATAATACTTGCAGTGCTTTCATTTTAGCATTTTAAAAGGATTGGTGTTAATTCATGTTGGTTATACTCTAAGGTTGGTATTCCAAAGGACTGGTGTTAATTCATGTTGGTTATACGCTAAGGTTGGTATTCCTAAACGTTTGTATAAGGGTTTAGGTTCAGGACATTGCTTATTCAGGATTAATCTGTGACTTTTCCGTGTCCTAATATAATTACGCATGTGCAGTACGCTTAGCCCTACAGATGGCTACACACGTTACAACGTATTTTACCACTTGCTGTACGAATATCGTTTTTAATAATAAAAGAGAAAGGAAAAACATTTAAATCATACAGAAAATGAAACTTTGTGGCAGCAGGAATACTAAATAATAACCCACTAGCATTTTAAAAGCCCAAATAATCCAAAATCAACAAATTTGTGGTTTTAAAAGCATTGCAGTATACGTATCTTTTTTCTGGATATTGTTATGAAAGTGATTGAATGGCTCGGGCGCTAGGTGTCTGCCCGGTAATAATTTTATTTGTGTTTGAATACCGGTCACTCCCAATTTTTTTTTTTTTACTTTTTTATATATTATGTATCACAATAAGGTAAAAATGAAATTAATGTTTATTTCCATAAATAGAGTTTCTAAACATTAATCTGACTCAAAAATATAGAAATAAGATAAATGTATAATGAACCATTAATGAATAGAAATTTTTTCCCCCTGTAAATTGCAGTCAACATGTAGGAATACCACGTCTAGTGTACGGAATATAATGACTTGACTATTTTTGTTCTTTAAATGCTTACAAATAGAATGAATAATGGACGTACGATCAATAGGCACCTTTTGTAAACCGGCCTACTTAGAAAATATGCAGTTACAATTGTTACAAACTGTTATATACTGTTGATTTAAACACATTTTTCTAAGATACGATACGTTTAACTAACATTCAGAAGTTCTGACTATATTTTTATTTACAAACATTCCAGTATTTTTAAAATTAATTTCAGAAATATAATTTTTACAAGTAAAATAACACGAATGTCGTTTATATTTTTTCCTAAATAACTCGTGTTTAGTCTGCGCTGCATCATGTTAAATAAAAGTTTCAGAAATAATGAAATGTGTTCACAATATATTGATCTACGAAAAAAAAAATCTGTACCAGGATGTTTCCAAAACAGCTAGCGTGCTATAAGTAATTTGTAAAAATATATCCATCCTCGTGTCATTGTAATTAAAAATTAAGTTAAATATATGAAGAAAAAAAATTACAGATCTGTTAAAGTCTAATTCAAAAAATTGTTTGTACGACAGAAAATCTACTTGCTGGTTCTGTGACTTGTGCATAGAGACAATATGACATTTAATAGGCATGCCAATGCTGCTTTTAACTTAATAGTTTTTTTCGGTATTTTGTAAGGAAAATCTCAAGGTAAGTGATCACATTTAAAAGTTGCAGTTTTATTTTTAGAGTAAACACACTTGTACACTAATCTTCAAATGATATGTGCATATATTGAGAAAGTACAAGCTTAACTAATAAGACTACTTTCCTTAATTTGGTACAAATAAACCAAAAAATTTCAATTAATCATGTAGATGTAAACATTAGAAAATATTTCTTTGTTTCTTCATGTGATTCTATCTTCTAACATAGTGAACCTACTACAATTGGAACTAAAAAGTTTGAAAAATTATGTTTTTAATTTTACATTTTCTTAGAGCCGGCGTAGTTGTTATAGGAGAAAAATAATAAATTCATGACATGAAATCTTGGGAAATAGAGTATGTTCAGTATTATAAACGTTGAATCGTCAAATTACATTTAATACACAATTTCCTTGTTAGTTATGCGTGATAATTTCTTTATTTTAATGAGGCTATAGCTTATGAAATATATATCGAAAATATGTCCTCAAATTTTTCTGTAAAGTGATTTATAGTGGTATGTAGTAATATTAACCAGAAAATAACTACAAAATGTAATTTGTTAAAATGTAAAGCAAAATAACAAGTGCTGAAACAATTAAAGACCAAATAGCCTATTTTATCAAAAGAAGAAAAATTATTAAGTCAATTTTAATTTATTACCCATTTCACGTAATCATTGCAATTACATTTTCAACTTACCTTACCATAAATTTCTCCACGCGGTATTAATAAAAAAATTTCTGAATCATCTTGTGTTAAAAACTGAAAATGAAATTTAAAAATATGTTAATATCAAACATATGTACCATGTTAGGTGATTTCCAGATGCGTGGTTAGTGTAGATAACTCATGTGATCAAGAAAACTTAGATACTCACATTACCAGCGTTTTGATAGGCTAATATAAACAACGTCTCTCTTCAAAAATTTAGTTTTGTTTATCTCGTGAAGAAAAAACATTTTAAATGACTGCCATTATGAAAATATGAACTAATTACACATTAGTCTTATCAACTTTGTCTACTGTACTATATTTTTATCAAGTTTGATTACATTAGCTCCATATGTTTGATTTTTTAATGTGGAGGAGAAATTGAGAAACACACAAACGGACAATGGAAAGTAGACTTAAAGAAAAAGAAGAAAAGCCTTCCAGGACCTGCATACGTGTGCACGTCATTATGGTAGCCGTTTTCCCAGGTCTCCGAGAGATGCGCCGAGATTCTGCCGTTTCCAGATTATTTGAAAACTGCTGTACGCACGTGAGTGATGTCTGCTTAGGAATTTTATTCAACGATTACTATACGTGTGTATACCAATTTCTGGTTCAACAGTAATCATTAACGCATATTGTAAAGCGGCCAAAATGACAAAAATGGGTGTTTTAGCTGTGATTTTCGAGCTTTGAAATCTTGCTACAGAATCTTTTATAGGGTGCAGATGTATATCAGATGTATATCAATTACAGTTATGTCTCGTAGAGGTGAGTTTCGGCGAAATGACAGAACGCCAGTTAGTTACTTGCGTCTAGAGGCTAGGGTAATGAGTGATGTGCATGCTTCCTCGAACTTACAGCTTCCGCATTTGTAGATCTCGAACGTGCAAAAGATGTCCACGTAGATACCAGTTTATAAAAAAAACTTCCTTTTTTTTTACCTTGCACAAGAGATTGTAACTTTATTTTTAATACTTAAATTTCGAAACATATATTACATATATTTCAATCTATATTACTGTATTTATGATTTCTTCTAGTTTTTGAAACAATTTAAAGTGCATTACATTACGTTTTAAATGTAAAAAATTAACGTATTTTTGTTAAATAGCTGTCGAAAGTCACTGCTACTTGTTCTACAAAAAGCACTGTCCAGCGTCGCCTTCATTTATAAATAACCGCACACGGGACGGTAAATAATAATCTGTGACTTATCCGATACCTTCAGAATGTTTAGGAATACGGGCGTGCGTTAAGACTCAACCCTTGTGTTTCTGTGTCTGGAGATGGTAGCACATTATTCCTGTCAAAACCGGTACACCGTACATTACCGCTTGCCTGCCGAAAGTTGTATTTAACACAACGAGAGTTGACAAACACAAGAAAATTGTACATAAAATAAAACTTTACGATGGCGAGAATGTTAAGTGATAAGCTATAAGCTTTTCAAAAACTTAAAACTGTTAATAAATAAGAAAATTATGAATTTGTAGACAGTTTGCTAAATGCAGGCTTTAGTATAAAATTTTTGCACTGCAACAATATCAGCGAAGTTGGCTCTGGTAGCAAGGTGCTCGGACGGTAAGCAAATTATTCGGGTTTGAATCCGGACTGGTCCAAAGTTTTTTTTAAACTTTTTTATATTACACAGAATATTATTAGAAGTAGTACGATTACTTTAATTTTAGGAAATATTGTTTCTGCACATTAAAATAATATGATATCCGACCGTTACGATGTTATTATGAACTACTGGTAAAGAATACAAACTAATTGGTTTTTGCTGTAAATAACATACAAAACATACATAAAAATTATTTTTTTAATGTTTTATGTTCTGTGAGAAATTATTTATTTTTTTTGTGCTAACATTAAAATAAGAAAGATTGTGTCCAGAACAATAAAAATTTGTCGTCACGTTCAGATGTACATATCTTATTTTGTTTTTTAGATATTAAAATGACACAATTAAACAATTAATTTTCCGGGATAACTTTCGACGCTCATAACAGGTTATACTCAATTAAAATTTACTAATGCATCTTCACTTTTCATTTTGATGCATGTAAAATAACAACGCAGTGTAAACATTATTAATAAGGGCATTCTAATTCGTCCACATTGCTCTAATCATGCAAAAAAATCACAAATAGTAAACATTTTGCATCACATAAAAAACATGTTTTTTTAGATATTTCTAAACATCTGTGTTATATTTACTATCAACATATTGTAAAATAAAAGCACATTTCAGACATTGACAGTTGACATGCAACATATTTTAAAACAGCTCACGCGCTCTATCAGTGTTATTCTGAAGCCTTCCAAAATTGTCAAAAACACCTATTTATTTCATATATTTCAAAAACAAAAGGTAAGGTAAGCAAGCTTTACGTATTGTCGACACCCAGGTTATTAGAGACTGTTTCAAAATGAAATTACTGGATAGGAACAAAGTTTCGACTGAAGCATAAATTTCACTTTGCTAGAGAGACGTGTCAATGAAATTATAACAGCCATTGCTTTAAGTATGATCAAGTAATAGCGTACGACAAAAAAAAAAACTTGTCAGTATTGTGCGTTGTGTATAGAGGCGATGAGAGACCTAATTTATGTGCTACTGTTACCGTGACAATACCTTAATTTTTAGTTTTTAGTTGCGTCGTAATAATATATTATATTTTAACAGTGATTGCGAATTATGTTTTGAATGTAACTCCAGTGTCCGAATAATATGCTAATGTAACATTTCAGGTCATAATCAGCATAAAAATATGAACGGAAACACTGCGATCGCGTGGCAACTGTACCTACTGTTTTAACTTTTAGCAAGAAACAGTTATTGAATATTTTAATTGTGACCCTTACAATCCGTTAGTTTTATCTCTTTGTTACTGTAATTATTTTGTAAACAAATTCAAATGCTAAATAATACATTTCAAAAGTACAAAGTTTAACGTGTTCTTGTTATAGCCATGGTAAATCGACAGCACTCATCGTCGCCTTCATTTGTTTCTAGCCTGGCGCGGGGCGGTGAATAATAAGCGTGACTTACCTGACACCATCTCGGGACACGGCGCAAACACCTCTAGGAATACGCTCAGCGAGTTTGGTCTCTGTCGTTGCTTTTCTGGTGCCTGAGATCGCAGTGCTTATGTAGACCCTAACTTATTGTTTAGGAATACCGGCCTAAATGACGATAACAGGTTTTCTTAATTTAAGTAAATGTTTTTGTGTATTTTTGGCTTAAAAATACTTATTTGCTCACAGTTTTCAGGGTATTGATAAAAATAGCCGTAAAGATTGTATAGCGATGTGAGCCCCCAGCGAGATGAACAAAAATGCCAGTGGTGGCATGTATATAGTTTTAGTACATATTGAGTCTCACGTAATATAAATTAAAATTAAACTGAGTGAGGTGGGGCAGTGGTAAAACAATTGCCTCACATTTGGCTGGACCAGGATTCGATCCCTGGCTCTGACCATCCTGATTTTGATTCTCTAGGGTTATTCAAAATCACTCCAAGCAAATTCTGGGATGGGGTGTACATGCCCCTGACCGTCTCCTACCTCCTTTTGCCCCCGTGTTCCTCTACTAAGTCCTTGTGCTGTTGGACAGCACGTAAATACCAAAAAAATTAATAAAATCATGTAACTCCCTATCCTTTCTCTTGTCTGGGCTCTGGGGCAGACAATCCTCTTTAAGAGCCCAATACAGCAGGCATCAAATGCTGTGTGTGCGGTACGGAAACAGGCAGATGATAATCGCTAGAATTGACTTGTGTGTTAACAACCGTATAGCCTTTATGTGCAGGGCGTGTAAACAGCGTGCAGTGGTTAGGCCGTTGACTTTTTCCAATGGGACTTTAAGCAGTAGCCCGTTTTTATTTTGGGAAAGTGCGTAGTAAAGTCAAGTGCATGCTTCTGTACTTTTGTTTTATGATTTTGGTTGTTATTTTTTACATAATAATTTTCTGAAAAAGCCATTTGTAGCTATCTTGAGATGCCCCGAATCCATGTTTCTAGGCGTGGTATCTAGAAGAAAAAAAAGCATAGTCGTAACTGTGTTTTCTTTTCGTAGATAGATATATGGAACACACATTTAGTAGAGTTTCTTAAAAACACTTTCTCCTAACACGCTGCAATGATCATACGTGAGCTGTATAGGGCTCTTAACTGTAGCCAAATTTTGGTTCATTTTTATTGTTTGTGAATTGTGTGTAGGATGAGCTACAGGTAATTGATATTGCACTTTGATGGTGATAGAAATGTGCATACACTGCAGCAACAGTATGCATGTAAAGATGTTTAAAGCCAGTCTTGTCACACATGTTTTAAAACAGACACATTGTGACCTGCATTTAAATAATACATATTTGTTTTCTCATAATTTTGTGACGAGATTTTTTTTCTGTCTATTTATATTATAGCTAATATGCCTGTAATTCTAAAAAAAACAATTATAAAAATTGTTACCTTGTGTGTTTTTTGGAGTTTTGGTTTGTCTGTATTCTTGAGTATTTGATATTAAATAAAACAAACTGGCAGCATTCTGAAGCTAAAAAATCATAATTTTTTGTATTTGGTCTAAATTTTTAAAAAAGGCATGTTGACTTTCATACACAAATGTGAATTTCTTTATTTTTCTTTTGCATACGCTGAAAGAAGTGTATTATTACTTAATCTTAAATCTGTTTAGGAAGGGTTATTCTAAATTTTATCATGATAAGATTTTGAGTTAACCTCCTGCAAAAAGAAAACGTAGAATTTTTTCTATCCTAGCAGAGAATTGAACCCATTAGCTTGGTTGATGTCAGGATACCTTGGCTATTAAGTGGGATGTCATGAGAATTATTATTTTTATAGTTAGGATTAAAATGGATTAAGCATTACAACATTTATTCTCCTCCCGTGCATTTTTCCTGTGTGACCATATCATAATCACAATGTATTGTCTCAGGGTGACTAAACATAGTTAAAATGTGAAACAGTTAGCATCTCAGAATTTACCATTAGCACAGCCTAAAATTTTGTTGACTGTATTAATGGAAGAACATTTCTTGGTGTATTTTTAGGCTTAATGTGCCTTTCAAGGGGCATACTGTGAAAGTAAAGTAAAGCTAATTCACATTTATATTTTTGTGGCTTATGAATTAGCCTTTGAAGTGTGAGGGATTACTTCAGCTATGTAATATTACCATTATGGTTTTAAGCTTATCGTGGTGGGATAGTGGGTAGTGCACCTGTCGGTCTCCAACCCTGGACAACGCAGGTTCGAGTTCCGCCAGGTCGTGGATGTGAGCTTTGAGTGATTCCATTTATTCGGGTCGTGAATTCAAACACAGTAACAGGTTGGGAAAATAGAAGGTATGTCTTGTTCTTGTAATAGTAATATTATTGTTATGAAAACAAGCAGGAAATTAATTTACAGAGTTGGCAGTGAAAATTTTTAAATCTGATTTTCACTCATAAACCTAAAACATAACATTTTTAAAATGAGTTTGTAGACTTGAATTCTCAGTTTAAGAGTAGGCAGACCATGGCATAGACAGAATCGTTTATGTGTGATGTACCGTGTAGCTGAAGCACTAACCTATATTAACATTACAGTGTGTCAGTGTCAAGACTGCACAACGTTAATTTATTTTTTAAAGTTGTAGGTAGTTGTATTTTAAATTTTCAGGGGCGTGGGAAGGGGGTTCATTCTTTCTTCCAGTAAGCAGCTAATAATTGACTGTAAAATGTTGAATCAAAGTTTAATCAAACAAAAGTGATACAGTAATGTATTTTAGATATGACAGTACATTAAGAGTGGAAAATATAGTGTTTTATTTATGTAAATGTCTCGTATTTGAGATTTTGCAACAACTGTATTGTAATAGTACTAAATGCTACAGTATTTCCTGTTTTATTTTCAATTACAATGCTGATTTATGGTTTCTGTACGAATATTACATACTGTACCTGTTCTAAATGTTCTGTAATTTTTCACATCTATTCTAAACATTAATTTGTTCATTATTGTCTCATAAATGTTAGATACACTGAAAATTATTTTTTTCCTTTATTTATGACTTATTAAATTCATATTGCTACATTGTGCAGTTACTGAGTTTATTAATAAATATAATTTAATTGATTTTGTGAATGATGAAAACTTTTTAATTTTCCAAGGTTATAACGCTATTAGATGACAAATGCTTTAAGAACATTACAAAGTGTATGATGTTGAAATTTATAATTTAAAATGGTTTAATGTATATTGCAATAGGTAAGATAAAAATTTTATGTTACAATTAAATTAAGGTTATAGGTAAAACTGTGAAGAGCTTTTGACAGAAAATATTCCGTATTGAAATTTTGAAGAATTACAGAATTTCTATGAAAATAAATTTTATAAAATAGAGAGAGAAAAAAACCTCTTATCTGAAGAATTGAACATTTGTTTTTTTTTTTTTTAAGAGAAAACGCACAAACAGCTTAACAAAATAGTATGAAAGAACTAAGTAACATTGATAAAATTGAGTATAAATTGTGATGTTAGGCTATTAAAATTATTTCCACTGGCTGCAGTATGTACTTATTTCTCTGTAGTCAGTCTTAACGATCCACAAAAAAAAAAAATTAAAATTCGTTGAAATTTTTGGTCGCGGAAGTGACTTTGAGCTGAGCACACGCAGCCAAGTGAGCAGCTGTGTTGCGTAACACGTGTGCATGCCTAGGTCCTTCCTCCTGACCAGGGAGTATCATGAACAAGAATCTAGGTACCCAGTCTACACAGTGCGGCAACAGACAATGCGGAAACTAATTCAGAGATGGTACTTCACTTCTCTATCAGAAAGCGCCATGATGCAGCGTACTTCAGTATATAATAGATAAAATGCTGTGGTGTCCAGTAATACTATTTTCTGTCACGGCCCGTGATATAACCAGAGTATCTGCCATAAATACGTAATTAGTATATTATTTATATACAGACTTTTTAAAAAAATTTGTTTCCGTAAACCTAAAAATATGTTTCAACGATGCTAAAAAAAAAAAAACGCTGCATGAAAAGTATGTTTAGTGAGCAGTAACCAGTTTGTTTTACAAATGCAGCAGCCTACAGGCTGCAGTGACCACCATAGTACGTATTTATTGTTTTACCATTGTTGTCTTGCAAACTTTTAATCCCGTTTTAATTAAAATTTTTTTAAAACATTTTTTATGGTCATTTCTAACTGTTGTTGGAGGAGTGGGAGAGAGATAGAAAAGATATAGTCACTGCGGTGTTAAGTCATCACTTCTCATATGTTGATGTGCAGGTGCCTAAGACACCAGGCGCTCACGCTTTGTGTGCGTTCCACTGTAAGTTTTTACGGCAATTTTTTTTTTCTTTCACAGCTGTGGCTATCGATTGATGGTAACTGCAGTATGTTGTTATTGTTGGCTAACAGGCTTTTTTTCAATTACCTAAAAATCTGACGGTACATGCCCGAGTATTTAACTTGGGGAGGGGGGAATATAGATTACAAATACGAAGTCAACTGTAATGAAAATTTATTTAGAGTCCCCGAGGCATTTAGTTAAATCAGGGTTCTACTGTACTTGCAGGAATTGTTGCTTACCGATTTATATTGTATACAGGATGTTCCTGAACCACAGGTACAGATGCAGTTACGTGATTCCTTATGAAAAATAAAGTAGAAAATATACAGGACACTTAGTACCTAGGTTTAATAATTGAGGAGTAATGAGCCTTGAATACTGAGTTTTTAAAAGGTATGCTATTAAAATATTGGAAACTGAATTATGTAAAATGACAATACTGTTAACATTGATTTATGTTGTTAGGGTCTTCAAACCCACATCAAATGGTGGTTGATACTTAGAGTGGTCACCCGCTAACAGGATTCAGATTTTGTACTGTCTGGATACTGGAAAATTTGAAGATGTTTTATTGAGTAATGTGAGCTGTGTAACAAAAATGGTCCACCTATTGCAACTGTTTAGGAGACAGTTGTTAAAATGCATGAAAATCTTTGCCTGCAGCGATAGGGTGCTAGTAAAGCATAAGTAATATTGCATGCATATGTTTTGATGTGCTCACTGCACAGGTTATAGTGGACAATCACTGTAAACAACATTATCCACACATGTATAAGTTGATGATACTGTCTCAACAGGTACAAATGTCGTGAGGTGATTCTCCAGCCAAAATGGTGTAGAAAACGTAACATACTAACAATGTCATATAGTAACACATAAGGGATATATCCACCCTTACAATGCAAGGTTTTATAAAGTTTTAACTGAAATTAAGAGAACCTACTGGACATTAAAGAAAGATTCTATGAATGGTGATGTTACTGTACGTTGCTCTTAAAAGGGCTATACATAGGATGTAATTTTCTGTGTTTGATAAGGGGAGCAATTGAAGCAATAACGTTCAGCTTTCCACACTCAACGGTAACAGCATTGCTACCATTCGTTACTGTAAAATACATGTGGATTGTTTGCAATGTACGTGCAGTTACGATCTAGTGTTTTCCCTTCTGGATTACAACTATCTGAAGACCTGTACAAACATACTACTGTCCTATTGCGTAACCCACATTCACACACACAGCAAGTAAACCTTAGTCGTATGATTATCCTTGCAGTGTGGGTTGCTTATCTGGCAAGCAACAAAGTGCACCCTCACATGAGATTAGGTTCTCTTAGTTTCAGTTAAAACCTTATAAAACATTGCATTGTAAGGGTGGATGTCTCCCTTACATGTTAATGTACGACACTGTTAGTATGTTATGTTTTCTACCCCATTTTGGATAATCACCTCATAACATTTGTAGTACCTGTTGAGACGGTATTGTGAACTTGTTAAAATGGGGATAATGTTGTTTACAGTGATCGTCCACCATAACCTGTGTGGTAAGCACATCAAAACACATGCACACAGTATTGCCTATGTTCTCCTGGGACACTCTCGCTTTGCATGCATTTTTAACAACTATGTCTCCTAGATAGTTGCAATAAGAGGACCATTTTTGTTACGAAGCTCACATTACTCAATAAAACATCTTCAAATGTTCCAATATCTCGATGGTACAAAAGTTGAATCCAATTGTGAGGGTGGCCACCCCTGTTATTTTAGTAATGGTTGAAGGTATCAATCAGCATTTGATGTAAACTTGAAGACCCTGATAACATAAATCAATGTTTCGAGTATTGTCGTTTACATAATTTGATTTTCAATATTTTAATAACATACAGTTTTAAAACTTGATATTAAAAGCCTCATTAGTCTGTAAATATTAAACCTAGTTACTAAGTGTTTTTTTTTCTACTTTATTTTTCATAAGGAATCACCTCACTGCATCTGTACCTGTAGTTTAGTAACACCCTGATAATAAGTTATTGTATATATTTATTGATGTCTATGAAAGTAATTCAACTGCTAAGGCAATGAAACTGCAATCAATCAGTTATGTTCAGCGTAGAATAACTGATGCAGTGAGCAAGAATGCAGTCTCTTATTGTTCGAAGCAATTTGTCATTTTAGACTGATTTGTATTTATTTCTCATAGCATTTTTCACACTTAAAGTTAAGTTTATAAAGTGATACTATAAGTTTTCTTTGGTCTACCTTGTCTTCAACTGAGAATGCAGGCTATTGTTTTAACTGTTCTAAAATTGAAATTAGCAGTCTATTTAAGATTTTCTGTAAGCATCTAAATTCTGTTTAGCATGGATGAATACTAATGATGTAATCAAATGTGAACACAATAAATTTTTTTTTTTTTACTTTAATGTCAAGTATTAAAATAAATTAATACATATGACAAGAACTGTGTGAAAAGTAAAAAATAATATATTTTTGTATGACGTCAAATGCAGTTGGTCTTAAGAAGTTAAAATTTTTAACCAAATTACTTTTTTTTTTGGAACATTCTGGGTGAAAATAATTTTTTACTTGTGTTTTAAACTCGAAACTGTTCTTGAAGTAGTTTTGTCACTTTAAATATATAGGAACTATTATTTTATTTCAATTTGTTAGCATATTTTAAATTGTAGGTTTATATATAATTGCAATTGCTATTTGATTTCTGCAAGTTTGAGTTTGTAAATTAAGGTTCTTTGATACTGCTAACATTTTAGACCTAAAACAATACTAAACAAATTTTTAATAATTTAAAAGTAACTTTATGATATTCAAATAAAGAATCTCCTTGTTATATTTAGTTGGTCACTATCAATTGATAAATGGGGAGCTAAGCTGAAGTACCAGGTAAGGTGTGGTTACATGTTTTGTTTTAGACACCCTGAGCTGAGAGTCGTTTGACAGTGTTCTTGTTGAAATATATTTCTGATTACAGTGGTACTGCAGTAATGTGATAATATTTCACTCAACATTATGATCAAAGATTTGTGATTGTAAAGTGACAGCACAGAAGGGGAACATGAACACCGTTTCTTGTGCTACAGGCACTGTCCGAGTCATCCAAGAAGGGGCAGTCCCTAGGGCAAGAGTCATCCCCTGTGCAAAGCTGTGAGGAGGAAGAGTGGAAAAGGAAAGACGACCTGGATGGAGAACAGTTCCGACTCTGTCAGGATGATGGCAAGGCAGACGAGACCAGTTATTCCTCTTTCTACTCTTTTTTGAAGACAGACAAGTCTGATGAGAGTATGACTGGCAAACCAGAGGTAAGTAGAAATGGATTGTGTCTCTTTGCTGGTGGCAATTTCTGGTGTCAAATAATATGAACAGGGTCTCATGAAAAAATAAATAAATTAAATATTAAATAAAATTAAAAAAGAGTTGTCAAACCTTCCACTAAAGCACATCATTGTTATTTTGCAAATAACAACATTTTTGGAATTTTCTGCAGTTAAGTAGTGAATATGGTTATTATTATGGGCTTTGAAAAATGAGTTACTATATTCACAGTTTGTGTTGATACATAAGCAAAATACCGTAATATTTACCCATGAACCACCTATCCCAATGTCATTTTGTTGAAAAACACAATTGAAAATAAAATATGATTAGTCTACATATTTAATTCAATTAATAAGAATGAAGTGATGGAACTTATGGAATTCTGAAAATGTTATACTGGAACATTTCCTCAGGCTATGAACTTTGTGCCAGTGTTTCACCGAGTGTACACCTTGTCAGAACTTACTTCGGCGTTATTTTGAACATTTCCGCTGCCGCCATGTGCTTAGGCTATCTTTGTACAGCTTCGGCGACGCTCGTGCCCCTTCCTTTACTCTGCCTCCTCCCCTTCCGTGGTTAGCCCGGCTGGCGCGCTCTCGGGTGTAGGAAGTCTTTGCTTGTGGTTCCTTCCCCGCGCATTGTTCTCTGCCCTTTCGACGCTCCGATGGTCGTCGTGTCTTCGGTAAGTTGGCTTTTCAGTTTTGTTAAAATTAGTATTCTTTGATGTTGTTTGCTCCTTCTGAGCTGTAATCCGCGTGTCTACTTCTAGTTTCTTTTCCTTACATTTGGTAAGGGACCGAGATAAACGACATGGTACGCCCTTTTTTTTAAATGTGTGATGTTGGTTTTTGTGTTATGTAATAGCCATGTGGGCGCTTTTGGATAATGTGTATTTTTGATATTGAATTATTATTCTGTACCGCTATTGTCTTGAAAGTCAAAATTATACGCTTGAACTTTACCTATGCATGTTTGTTGTAATTTTGGGAGAGAAATGGGGTCTCAGTGGGACTAGCCCAACTTGCTTCTGGGTACAAAACCTGTACAAATCTGCGTGACTCTTGCTAGTTGGGTTGATTTCCCGAGGCGGAGTCGTGTTTCGGCTGTCGGGGCACGACGTGTTGTTATTTCTATTTGCTGCTTGTTTCTTGGTTTGTGTAAGTTGCACCAAAATGGCGTATGCACGTGGTAATGACTTCTATTGTCAGATGGGGTATCTCGAGTTGCGCAATTCTGGAGTGTAGTTTGTTGAAAGTGAAGACGTCACTGCTTTACGCATTGGTAGTTGCAATTACATTTATGAGACATTTGTGGGGACTTTAGTTCACGCACACTTTCAGAATGCCAGCTTGTGAACATGTGTTTTATGTGATGTCATAAGTGAGCAAGAGACTGTAAATGAAAGGTTTTCTTTGTGACTTTAAGTACAGTAATTTGACCAATTGGCCAAATTAGTAATACAAGTACTTGAAGCCATAAAGTAAAGCTTTTATTTTCATTCTCTTCCTCACTTATAATTTATGATATCACCTAAATTTTTTTCCGTAACTTTCTCAGTTCCCCATGAGAAATAAAAATTTGTTTGGAACAGACATAAGCTGTGATCGTTCCATTCTTTTGTGCGAGTTTTATAATTTGTCAATAAATTAATTAGGTCAAGCAGATATATAAAAGATAGTTTCTGGTGAAATTTAGTGCATCAAAGATGAAAAATTTGACATAACTGGTATAAGTTATTTTGAAATTGTAGTTAAAAAAAATTTACATTGTATTAATTAAATTCTTGTTGAATGTGTCTGAATAGTTATGTTATTTTTACTCATTGAACCAGACAATCAAATAGCCTATCATAATTAATATCCAAAGAATGAACTTCATTAACAATAAAATTCTACCTATGAATTGTGGTCTGTAGTTCTTCTCAAGGCGATATTGTAGTGACGTCTATTTTTTTTTAAATGTTACACACCTTTAATTTTAAATTAAGCTGCTAAAAAAAGTTACTTACCTATTTTATTATTTTCTTGTATGTTATGGTATTTACTACAGAGAAACTGTAATCTGAGGTGGAATGACCACAAATGTTAGTATATATAACAGTGTCAAAACATTTAGACTGCCTGTGTGGATATATTATCCTGTTGAGTCATGGTATACTGTTGGGATATATCATCCTGACTGTCCTCTTGATTGATGTGTAAACCTTAATTTTCAGTTACTATTTTGTTTGATATTACTTTGTATTGCTTGATTTGCAGGATATGACCTGGAGCAAGTCAGACCAAAGTGTGGGTAATACTCCTGTGCCTAAACCTAGGCCAGTGCTTAGGGTGAGTGTATGCATTTGTTTGTGTATATGTATGATTTAATGGGCCTTTTAATGCACATATATGTGTGCATGTATTTAGTGTAAAGTTGCACATTGTTCCTCTGTGAAGGCACTATTTTTGCTCCAAAAATAAGTTACTTTTTTTTATTATTGAGTTATTAAAACTTACAAAGTAACACTCTTACAAAGTAACGCTATGAAAAAAATGTAAAAAAAATTGTTTTTGCATTGAAATCAGGAACTTGTGTCTTGGTAGTTGGCGGTTAGAAATTGTTTATTGCATACAACTTAGCTGTTTAGCTAGTCATTTAAGAGCAGAATATATGCTTCAAGATCTAAGCCAAGGACTGTGCACTTAGAGCTGAGTGATGAGAAAGTGAACTAACAGCGCTAGCTCTCTGCAGGTTGTAGCATGGAGCTACTGATTTTTGTCAGATCTGCTTTCGTCCATACTCTCTAGTCTGCTTACTATGTTAACATCCTCTCATAATTTGTTATAAACATAATTGTTTTTCATTTTTATTTGTGAAATGGATAAGGCTAAAAAGAATAGTACTATGCACTGCAATAAAAATGAAGTACAAAAGGTTTTGGTGCAGGTATGATGCATATAATTTTTTTTTGTGGCAAATAACATTGCACAAACAATAGTCAGGAGGCTGCTAAAAATTGTAATGTTAGTTACATCTATGTTTGAAGCAGATTTCAGTCACTTTAAAACATCAATTCACTAGTTGCATAAAATGTTTAAGTGACAAAATAAATGGTGTTGCCTTAATGTGAAGAAACAATACCTATTAGTTTAATTTGAACATGACATGAAGATATGCTGGTTTTGGAGGTGGTGAATAGTTAATTTGCTTGAATGTCTATTTACAATACATAAATAAAAGTTGATACAGTTTGTCATTTTATATTGCAATAAATTTTAAAACCGTCAAAATTGGTAAATATGTTCTGTTGTACCTAATATTCAGGTTTAGCTTATTTTAAATTTCTCATTGGTACATTTTATCGATGCTGCATATGTTCAGGAGTGGCTTAATTTTGGAGCAATAAGTCTATAATAAAACTAAAACTAATTTTGGTGGTAAAATCTGCATGGAGTGATTCATAAGTTAACTTACTTTTTGTTTGTAATGAAGTGTTATTTTTTGTGTTCAAAAATGTAAAAATTATATTAGCATCACATTATAGCTAGGAAACGGTTATAACAAGGACTTCTTGTGGAACAGTAAAAAAATCACTATTAATTAGGTGAAAAATTATTTTTTTAAACAAAATCATGGACTGCTAATGTCTGTGAAGCAGGCTTGCAGCAAGTTTGTGGCAGTGTTTCATGTTATCTAGTTACCTTGGCTCTGCCATCCCTAGTTCCTCCTCAACCCCCAACCAAATTTCTTGGTACTCATACTACACAGTGCTGCGGCCCACCGTTCAGGTAATGTTTTAAGATATACTACTAAAGATGTGTTCAATGTCTTTACCTACGGACTAAAACACACATTTAAAACTATACTTCTCTATTTTGGATTTTTAGATATCATGCTTAGAAACATGATTTCGGGGCACTTAAAAATGGCCAAGAATAGCTTTTTCAGACTGCTGTCACAACCAGAATTGTAAAACAAAAGTAGAGAAGCATGCGTTAGACTTTATTAAGCATTTTCCGTAAATAAAAAATAAAAAACAAGGGTCGCCGCTTTTAAGTCCCATAGGAAAAAGTTGTTTTCACTCCTCGCGCATAAAGGCAACAGGGTTGTTGAAGCACGAACCAGTCTAGATCTAATCGCTTCCCTGTTTCCGTACTGTAAGGTGTTTGGCCTGGCCCACCCTTAACAAATTTCCAAATTCATTCCTTATGTGTGATTGTAGTAACTCTTTTGGCTTAAAAGTAACATAAACCTAAACGTAATTCTCGTAATTTAAAGGATGTTTACATGAATATTTCCCGGCGTCAGTATAGGTCTAAGGGAGTCCCGAGGTGCTTTATGAGAATTGGTT
>PNEQ01042918.1:0-18562 GCA_003012365.1 Medauroidea extradentata | reverse complement strand
CACGTTAATAAATGTGGCTGTTGGTCGCATGTATTCACGTTTATGTGCCCGCCTAGGTTTACCTACTCTACCTCGTTGAGGACGGGGTCGTGGAGGTAAGTCCACTGAGGGGCGCTGGTGGAGGCTTTACCAGTTCCTGTTTATTCACGCTATCTTTATTTTTTTTGGACCCTTCTCTCTTCAGAAAATCTCTATTATCTACCCCCTTAACAATATTATCTTGCCACGATCTTATCTCTAGAACGATCACTATAATAATTGCCAGCCTCAAAAAAGAAACTTCGTAACATAACACTCTTGCCAATGGACGACGGGCGGCAACTCTGACCCTCCAGTGCAAGATGTCATAAATCTTAAGGGAAGGTTGTAAAGTCCCGGCGTCGGCAATGCCTTTTGGCAACAACCAGATACACGGGGTGGTAGTATTACATCCGGACCCGAAAATTTCTATTGGCGGCTTTGCCTTTGATGTGAAAGACCACCGCATAAGTCTCGCCCTCCCATGCTTTACTCCTTGTGTCGTGTTTTTCCAGAAAATAAAGTTACAAAGTCAAAATATTATTACACTTGATGAAAAACCAAATGAAACCTGATTATATTTGAATACTATTATCATTAGTCTAGTACCAACACAAATGTAAAGAAAACCATATATATTTGTTGCATAATTCGAAAATAGAAAAATAATATTAGTAATTATTATTTTGATTTGACGCAGATAAAATACGCAAAGCTTCTTTATCCTTAGTTTTCGCGTAGCTATCATATTTCTCTGTGCATTTTTTTTTGCAGTCCATTTTGCCCTTGTCTCTTAACAAATTCGGTATCCGACTGCACTTCTAAAAAGATGCGTACACGGTAAATGAGAAACAATTGCTAATAATATTCACGTAGCCTATATGACTTTCGATTAGCCGTTTGTCTACGTTCGTTGACAGACATTTCTACACCTCAAATGATGTCACTGTTCACTGTTTGTGAGTTATTTTTACATACTTCGAATCGTACATTTCTTGTGTCTGTGTACTTACGGAAGATAAAAAAATTGGCTTGCCTTCCAAACCAGTCCTTTTTCACAAATTTCTATTACGGCTGCTTATAGCCAACATTTAAGCAACAATAGGGATTGTCAGGAAGAATGGAGCGGTGTTCAAGACAATGTAATTCAATTCTATGTGGTACTATTAAAAACGAGATAGTTATACAATTAAAAGTGATAAAAATTAAAAATTTCCTAAAATAATAACAGTACTGGCGTATGTTACTAGAACGTGTCAAGGAAAACGTGTCGGGATTATAGAAATACAATTTAAATACAATCTAAATGGCAACGAAAAATAATTTGTTTTCCTAGAAGTTGTAACTCTGCTATTCAATACAATCATACTGCCAGAATAATACAGTACTAACAGACTGAAAAGTGAACAAAATAGAAATTATTATTGGAACACATTTGTAAAAAAAAAAAAAAAAAAACCCTTAAATTTTTATGCAATTGAACTAAATAGCAAGTTCTATATTGAAACATATTCATTTTTTAATATTATTTCACTAAGCACTAAAAAATTACGCACTAAATTCTTATGTATTATGTTTTCGAAATTTTTTTGTATGTCTGTTAGGGCATTATATAGATGCAGCTTGATAAAGGTTAGTGACCGCACTCCGAAATATCTAAATTGTCAATAAGAGTCCTAAATATATAGCACTAATTTTGAACATACGTTTTCTTGGAAGCACTAATTAAGCACTAAATAATGGCATAGTTTTAAAGTTGATTGCGGCTTGTGGGTCTGTTGGCATATTATAATGGTGCCGCTTGGTAAAAGTCAATGACCTCACACCGAAAGATCTTTAAATTGTCAATAAGTGTCCTAAATATATAGCACTAATTTTGAACATACGTTTTCTTGGAAGCACTAATTAAGCACTAAATAATGGCATAGTTTTAAAGTTGATTGCGGCTTGTGGGTCTGTTGGCCTGATTTTGTATAGGATAAAACTTCTCGTATTTTGGTGAATATCTGTGGAAATATGAAAGCACAAATTTTTTTCTTAAGTTTTTTTAGAAGCACTAATTAAGCACTAAATGTTTACATACAATTTATTGCGATTTTGTTTTGTGGGTCTGTTGATGTGTAGTTAGCAGACCCACAATTCATTTCCTTTCTGATTGTACTTTGTGTATGTATTTGAGAAGCACTAATTTTAAAACTGGTGTTTTTATGAAGCACTAATTAAGCACTAAATGGTGACATAGTTTTTATAATTAGTGCTTTAGGTGGGTCTGCTAACTTCACGTACCTCCGTCAGCCTCCAAATTAGTATGTGTCCTGTCGCCGCCTTGGGATGGTCTCCTTCTCTGTGCTCTTTTACCTCAACGCTCGGTCGGCACGCACATAATTTCGTAAGTGTTTTGTATGTTGTATTTTGTTGGCTCGCACGTTCTGGAGGTTCACTTCCAGTTCGGTAAGTTACGTGTTATCCCCCATAAGCTTCTTTCAGTTATCGTTTTCTTTTTGTTGTAGGTGGCCGGGGGAGTTTCGATGTGGCACGAACTGTGGAGCTTTGTTAATTATTTATTGAATTTCACAGTTTTTCTTGTAATATAATTGATATACCCTTTGTCTATTAACTTTTCATATTATTGTATTATTGTAATCTTTGTCATGCACACCTGTAACGCTCGTATAATACACGCATCACATTTGTAAAGCATGAGTTTGTGTTTCTCACAAGGTGTGGCACTTACTCTGTGTTGTCCCTATGTATTTTAAGTGGGGCCAGGTCTTGTTTGAGAACCCCTGCTCAGGAAGGACCCGTTTGACGGGGCATAATTGTTTGTCCATCTGTGTGTTGCCTGAAATGTGCAGACTTTATTGGCAAAAGCCAACAATAAGTAGCAGACCCTATCCCTTAAAGCCTGAAGGGCGTGTACGAGTGAAGGTATAAGAGCACTTGTTCCTATGGGGAGACTCGGTGAAGCTGGCTTCAACGTCTCAGGAACTGGCCCATGGAGAGTGTACTGTAGCAGCTGGGTGAGAAGGCACTCATGGTCGTGAGGGGGCACTTCTAGAAGGGGTCCGGCAGTCGCTGGTCTCCCTAGTCTGTAGCTGTAGCTTGAAGTACTGTGGGGGTAGACAAATTTACCACAGCAGATACTGACCCTTTAGCAATAACAATTGCAAGTGCTTGGTATGGCAGGTGTACTGCTACTGTAGTGAGTGGCAACTGAATAGCGACTCGTTGAACAGCTGGCTACGAAGGGGTCTGGCGGTCGCTGGTCTTCCAAGCCCGGAGCTGTAGGCCAACTGCAATAGAAATCAGGAACTGGAACTGAGTGACAGCTAGGGTGCGACTTACGCTGAGTGGCAAGTTTTAGGTCCAAAGGCCAGCACACCCTCCTTCCACCCGCATTGAAACTGTACTCCAACGAGTGAATCAATGCACTGCATATATCCTCTTCTTATCTTGCGACTCCTCTTGATGATTTTGTGCCTGTGCTAGCATAATTACTAAACACGGCTTTCTGCCGGTAATCCACTTAAAACTTGCCCTCCTTGCCAATCAGTGTTCATACAGACCCAATTAAAGGCCGCGGTTCATGTCAGTAAGCCTGCTTGAGAACATTATAGTCAGATGCCATCCTCACACTTTCTTCTCCACGAAGTCTATAAAGTTATTTCCTTGCCCTCCGAACTCTGCCTCTTTCCTCTTTATCCCACCAAGACATATGCGGGAGTCCACATTGAGTATTTTTTAAGTACTTGGTCACACATACTTTGATGACTCTTGTGATGTCCTCTGCTCTAGCTTCAAGGTCTTCTGCTTTGACGTTGGCCTGTTCCATTTCTAGCTTATTCAAAAGGGCAAGGTCAAACTGACTCCAATTTGCATTACTGTGCACATATCACATCAGCTGCATTGCCAATTTTCTGTCGTCGCTCACCCGTTACCTAAAATATTATGAGCCTGTGGTCACTCAACGAGTCCTCAGTGACTCTCCATTAATGTACCATTCCATTTGCCTTATTATTTGTATTAATTGACATCAATACTGGACTCTGTTCCATGAGCTGGAGACACGTATGTTGGTAGGTGTCCTTCCAGGTTTTGTACGTGAAGTTCCTGAGCTAATATATACTCATTTAGTTCTTCCCCTGCATCATCTATTGTAAGGGAGTGCCACAGTTCTGACTTAGAATTAACGTCACCACAGATGACTAGTGGTTTCCCATGTAGAAGATAACTAATAACATCCCATCTGTCTAGATGCTCCCTGGTATTATCCTTGTACTAGAAGTTTAAGGACACCATCCACAGTTAGACACAGTATATGGAGTTATAATGTGCACAGACACATGGTGTGTATTAGCTACACTGATGATCATACACATCTATCAAATTGTTTGTCCTTAGTACTCCAGCTTGGACTTTCTCACTGATTGTAAACACATTGCCCATTAGCCCTACCACTTTACCAAAGGGAGCATATGACTCTTAGAACAGTACCAAATCCAGATTGTGCTCAATCACCACTCTTGTTTAGCTCAGAGGTTGCCACTGCAGATTTTTTGTAAATTGATCTGACCACACATCAATTGATGGTTCATCATCCTAAAAGCCATAATCAATTTTTGATGCTTCCATATTGATGGCTCGCTCATAAACAGGGCATTCCCTGGAGTCAACTTGGTGATCAAATACCTTTTTGCCCTCATACAGTTGGCACATTTGTCTCTTTATTTTTATTTGGGCAATCTGCAAATTTGTGGCCTTCTTTACCACATTGTGAACAACACTGCTCTGAACTACACTTTGCAGCAAGGTGACCATATCTTTGGCACTTGTAGCACCTAGGTAGTCTCTCACATTACAGGAATGAAACCCAATATACATTCTTTCCTGCTGAATCATCAGATTTCTTATATAAGTACACTCTAGTACTACATTTACATAGTCTTCGTTTGACCTTTTACCAACCCTGTGACTGACCTTTACCTTGCTTCTGAAGTCTTCAAGTGTCAGCTCTATATCTTTGAAATTTTGACCATGTATAGTCTCTAGAAGGTCCTTATTGTCATCTTTCCTAGGTACATAGTATATCACCACTTTTGGACTTTGTTTTCTGAGTGACTTCAATTTCAGTAGTAACTCCTTTTGCTGGTCTGGCCTTTGATGACTGAGTGTTTCAGCACCTCCTGCCTCAATCAATATCCCTCCTTTTTTTAAAATTCCCTAAAATTCCGTATCTTGAGTCCTTCACTTTTAGGGTCAGTAGAAGTTTGTACAATTTTCCTTGTTTCCTTGCTGGAAACTCCTACCTTTTCTGGATAAAGGAGGGCCACTTTCTTAGGAGGTTTAAGCCTAAACTCTTTCTTTCCACTGTTGCCTCCAACGATCTGGGCATAGGTCATATTATGGGCGCCTTCTTGGTGCTGATGTTCACTCGGGTCTTTACCATAGTATTCCAATCTGTTGACTAAAACTACCAATTTGGAATTTTCGATCAGAATATGGTTGATCATTCCATCAAGTTCTATGATCTTTGGAACTATACACTCTGCTTGTGTTTTATTAATTTTGGAGCTTGAACAAAGGAAGTAGTCAGTAAGTTTCCTCACCAACGAGCCTGCTGAAGAATGTATTTCACGAACACGGTCCTCTATTTCCTTAATCCATTCGCTAGTACCCACGTTTTCACTCACTGACCATTTGTTGGATATTTTGCCCAAGCAACAGTTTTCTTTTGATTTTTGGATTAGAGTTATACTGGGATCCACATTGCTTTTCAAAGTCCTCTGTAAACTGGGTGTCTTCTTCTTCGTTGCAGATTTGACATCCTTTCCTTTTCTGATGGCTCGAGTAAATCTTTTGGATTCTTTAAAGGCCCGCCAAAGATCCGTGTCATCTTCATCTGAATCTGAGGATGATTTTTCAGAATCTGTATCTTTATCACTTACTTTGGTTTCACAGGCACCATTTCCTCTAGAGACGAAGTTACTTTGCACTCCATCAGCTCCCTCTTCTTCATAAACTTCTCGAAGCCACGAGTCTACCAATTCTTTTGGTTCACTTGAGATAGTGTCTCAGATCTTTTGGATTTAATTTGCCCCTCCCAGTTGATGTCGGGGTTCGTCAAGTTTGTCACTACCTTCTCTGCTGTCTCCTTAGGGACGTTACCAAATCCCAGCAGAGTCATAAAATCTTCTTTTCTCTCACTGAGAGGCTTTAGATTTATTTTCGCGCTAAGATACATCTCGTCTAGTACAGTTACCTTTAGACTCTTAAAAGGGCTTCCTTTTGCCGTCATAGTGCAACTGTACTCTTATTAATAACAAGTTTGAAACAAAATACACACTACAACTACACACTCATTCTTGCAGTTAGTCTATTTAAGCTGAGTTGAAACATATATTTTGACTAAATATACACAATACATTTAATTTCTCTTCTAATCACAGTCCAACATCACAAAGTGTAGTTCAAACAGTACTCCAAACTTACCTTAATCTCACTGTCTTAAGATGGCAAATTTACCTAGCACGCCGACAGTTGGGCCTTCCCGACAGTGAACGACATTACAGTAGACCAGACACTTGTGTACCTGGGGTTGGACCATCCCGCTTGGGGACAACATTACATGGGCGTGACGTCCGCGACACCTCACCAAGCCACTTGCCACTTACAGTGCAGATTCTTGCCTCTGATGCAACTGGCGTACAGCGTGAGATACTTAGCACTCGTTGCGGGAGTACAGACAAAATACGCCTGTAAGCTATGGCAGACAGACAGCTAAATGGCAGGCAGACTGTGACTCAAGCTTCGATGGCTCGTGCTCCCTCTTTCACACCCTCTTCGGGACAGTCCAGAATGCTGTGATTTGGCCGACTGCTTGCTTAATGAGGGACGGCGCAGTGCTTACAGGCAGCAAGACATCTCATAAAAAATATTAATATTAAAAAATCCTTGCCCTCGGTTTACGGAGCGAAAGGATAACTAGGGAATGGTTAGGAGGTTCTTCAAATATGCTTGGCATCAGGGTAGAATACCTGACGTGTGCGGGAATAATTAGTGTTGACAGAATTAACATTTGGTATGGGATCATGGAACAGGAAGGATGAGGTGGTGTCTTCACAGCACTGTACACTTTGAGCATGCGTCAAACTCTCCCATGCATACAAGACATAGCCCACCACAGACTTGTGGTACAATCCCACTCCTGACTCCTAAAACGGAAGCATATAACTCTCCCATGCCTACAAGACATAGCCCACCACAAGATTTGATACACTCAGACATCCAGAGAGTATAGCTAGATACTCGAGGGGCTCAAAAAGGCACTGGGGACCTTTGTTTCATCGTTGTCTTCCGAGCAGAACAAATATAATTGTAAGTCAACCACCTCACTCTGCGGGTTTCCACTCTTGCACTCTCTCCCCAAATGAAGCCTAAAAGGACTAGTGTAATTCAGGGCAAAACAGAGAAGTAATGGATCTCTTCAGCCAGTGGGGCCTGCTATAGTTTATTGCAAAAGAGTAACTCAGTAATACCCTGCATATATAGTGATTGATTGCTGGTTGAAATAAATAAGTGTCTGTGGTTTGTAGAGATTGGCCCAGAGTGTAGTAAAGGGTGAGGTTGAAGTACAGTCAGCTACAGAGGACTCTCAAGTTCAGCAATGTAAGGGGCAGGAAACTGGTCATGTTCAGAGAGGAAAAAGTGCAAGAAATACAGAACATGCTGTGCATCACCCTTTTACACCTGAAACTAAAGGCAGTCATTTGGGTAAATGGGAGGTAAAACACCAAAGATGGGAGATAGAAAAAAGCTTTTGATTGGACACACAAAACATTTGACGAGCAAGAATACAACATCGTTTGTGAACAGTGGGGGCTGAAAGTGTGGCACAAAGGTGCAGTAATGTTTAAAGGTATGGATGATACAGGGTGGTGTTGGGAGCAAATGAATGAGAAGACGGTGGAGGTGGAGAAACAGTGTGTGGTAAGAACTACACAAAAGTAGTGGGTGAAGGAATACTGTAGGGGTAAAGTAAAATCAAAGGAGTAGTGACAAAACCGGAATGAACTGCTGAGTAAATTTTTGGCAGACATTGTGTACTGTTTTTGTATTGTTAATTTTTATTTTAGTTTCACCAAATTTTGAAGAGTATGTTTGTGAATTGGTTGTGCCTTAATACGTTGTGTTGCTTCGCAAAATATGTTATATTCTTAACATATTACTTTATTGATTAATTTTACTCTGGGTGAAAAATAATTCTTTTTGAATTTTTTGGTCATGTGTATTCACAGCCGGATGTGGGGAAGTTGTCAGTGCAGATATTTCCGCAACTCTATTTGGTTTGTACTGCCTCTTAATTTTACACCTTTAAAACAATATAATACACTTATTACACGTAATTATTACAGCATTTTTTTAGAGAGATGTTTTTGGATTTGGTTTTGCTTTTTTGTGGTTGCCAGGCAAGGCCACAATAAACTACTATATGATAATATTTTTCACATCTAGTAAGAATTTTTAAGTAACATTAAATACAGTACGATGTAAGTTTTGAGGATTTTCTTCTGTAATAGATAAGGTTGTTTGTTAAAGGTAATTTAGGGTTTGATTACAAGATAATGAGTTTTTAAATTTAAAGCAACTGGTTTAGATCACCTTTATTTCCATGTTCGAGAGTTTGTTTTTAGTATCAAAATTTTTATCTCATGTATGTTGTGCACTGTGCCTCACCGTTGCCCAATAGGCATATCTGGATTTATTTTAATAATAGGATTTATTTTAGCAATATTGATAATGTGTTAATGCCACTCCGTTGTTCCAAAGGATGTGCTGATTACAGATGCTTCATATTTTCAGCAGGATGCCTCGTCGTTGGCCAATAGGCATACCTCAATGTGTTTCTGTTTGTATGAGTATATGCAACTGTTGTATTTTTAGCCTGTTTATTTCTCCGTTGCAGTATACACATGACTCAAGCAACATTCGCCATTTGACTCTGTCCTTCCCGGGTTGGCAATGCCGCCAACCTTACATCTGTGTCTTGTGTTACTGGTGCACCCATGTTGACACTCATTGCACTCACACATCCCCTTGCTTGCACAATGATAGAGGTCTCCTTATATGCCACTTGTCCTTGTTGTGCTGACCACATCTAGTCCACATATCTGTGTACTGTGAGACCATTGTCTCCTTGGGTTTTGTATGTTAGAGGCCCCAACTCATCCATGACAATATCTCTTATCCATTTACCCTCCTCTTTGGCATACAACCTGTAACGCACTGAACTGTCCACCTTAAATGCAGCTTTGCGGTGTGTCGACTGCGAAACAGTTGTTACGAACTGATGAGACTCAACCCTAGCCTACATTGATGGGGTGAGCAGTGTAAGATGGTTTCGAATAACCTTACCAAACATTAGAGCACTGGGTGTTTCACCAGTAACTGAATGTGGTGTGATGCGGCAAATGAAGAGGAACCTTGGAAGGGCAACTTGCAATGGCACCCGAGAATGAACAAGAGCTCCGAGTTTGGCTTCAAAAGTTTTCACCATGTTCTCTGCAAGTCTGTTTGTGGAGGGGTGATACTACAGTGAAAATGTATGCTTAATACCATTCACTTGACGGAAGTCAGCAAATTTTCTAAAGAAATCTGTGTATCCTTTTCCGAGTCAAAATGTTCAGGGATACCATAAGTAGATAACCACACCATCAACTGATATAACATTGTATCTGAGCTGATGTGAGACAACTTACAAATTTCAGACCATTTTGAAAAACTATCTACAAGAACTAAGAAGTACGTAACCACAAAAGGCACTGCAATATCAATGTGAACTCTCTGCCACGGCCACCAGGCCATGTACAAGGTAACAGTATGGATTTTTTTTTGGCATTGACTTACTTTGCAGGCATGCCTCACATCGTGCAACAACATTTTCCAGGTCTGAATAAATTTTAGGCCACAATACATATGACCTGGCCAAGGCTTTCATTTTGCAAATTCCAAAATGGTTGCAATGAAGCTCTGCCAAACTATTTTCCTTAAGGCCAATGGCAGTACCACCCTGTGACCCCACATCAAACGTCCCTGTTATAACACTAACTCATTAAGTTAAAAAGACAACATGAATCCTCCACTTTTACTGGCCAACCATCTCGTACATAACATACAACCTTGCCCAACACTGGGTCCCTTTCTATAGCCTTCCCAATGTCCTGTGCAGTCACTGGTAAGAATTAACTGGTCCCAAGCAGCAGATACGAAATGACAACCCATCTGCATTCCAAGCTCCTCATCTTTCGTGTACTGCACTGGGTATTCAAACCTTTGTAACAACACAGCCCACCTTTGTAACATGTTGGCTGCAAGCTGAGGAATACCACAATGCTCTCCAAGATATGAACAAGTGGTTGATGGTCAGTAACAAGAATGAATTTCCCCCCATATAGACACTGACAAAAAATTTTAACTCTAAAAACAATAGGCAGTGCTTCCCTATCAATTTGTAGGTACATCTTTTCCGACGCTGAAAGTGTTCGCGAAGCAAATGCAACTGGTTTCTCAACGCTACCTGGGAGCATATGACTTATGACCGCACCTACACCATATGCAGATGCAACACATGCAAGTTTGACAGGTAAGTCTGGATCATAGTGAGTAACTACTTGAGAGGAAGAAATCAATTTTTTAAAATTAATAAATGCCTTGCTATAACTTTCTGAGCACTCCCACTGACAATCCTTTTTTAACAGTGCATGTAGGGGTACCAAAATTGTAGAAAGGTTGTGCAAGAACTTGGCATAATAATTAACTAACCCCAGACATGCTCCTAACTGTTTGATATTTATAGGCTCTGGGGTATCAACAACTGCTGCCACCTTGTCATCTGTTGCGTGTAAGCCCTCCACATGTCCTAAAAACTGAACACCACTTTGGAAAAATTTACTTTTTTTCTCATTTACCTTAAATCAGTTGTCACTCAACCGTTGCAACAGGTTGTGTCGGTTACGTACGTGCTGCTCCCTTGTTGGTCCAGTGACTAGGATATCGTCTTGGAAGCAGACAACACCTTCCAGCCCTTGAAGCACCTGTTTCACGGTCCGTTGGAAGATGACAGGGTGTAACTCGATGCGAAACGGACGACAGCTGTAACGGAATTGTCCCCTGTGTGTGTTTACTGTATACAGCTCCTAGGAATTGTCATCCAATTGGAGTTGCTGGAATGCCTGCGACAAATCAATTGTAGAGAACTTCACATCTCCTAGCAGCTTGGAAAACAGCTCCTCTATGTGCGGCAGTGGGTACTGTTGAACCAACAAAAACTGATTTACTGTCAACTTAAAATCACCACATATGAGCACGAAACCAACTTCATTGGCTACCGGTACAATCCGTGCTGCCCAATCGCAGAAGTCCACCTGACAAAGGACACCCAGTTGCAAGAGCCTCTCTAGTTCCACATCCACCTAGCTCTTAATGGCAAAAGCTAACATTCTGGATGGCAGGAATACTGTCAGAGTTCTTTCAAATGTAGTGAAACCTTACCACCTGTAAAGGTTCCTAGACCACCATCAAACAAAGATGCATATTTTTTTATCAGCCCACCAACTACGCTGCTATTTTGTTTCTCGACGCCCTCCGACGTCTGACATGGCTTCGGAAGATTCAACCTGTCGATCAGTCTCTGCCCAATAACGCCCACCCCCCTCCAATCTGTATCACAAAGAGGTTCAAACTGTTCTGTGCTTCCTGGCCTTTTAATCAGACAGGCCCAGTGATGAAGCCCCACAGACTTATTTCTGCGTTTGTCTATGGCTTGAGACTTACACTTGTCTCTTGCAAAGGATAGCTAGAAAAATGGCTCTTGTATGTCCTCTCAGATACTGCTGATATGGCTGCTCATGCGTCTATCTTCAAGTTTATTTTCACATTGCCTATCTCCACTTCCAGTAGCCAAGGTTCATACTGTAGACCTAACAGTCCATACAAAGGAAGAAAGCCATCACTAGACCCATCACTGGCTTGTACATCATCCTCTGCTGCTTCACGTTCAGCTATTTTTATAATAGACTGTTAAAGTAAGTAATATTATCTTCATTCAGCATTTTTTTCCTAATTGTATACTTTTATTGCTCTTTGCATTTCCACCTATAACATCATTTGCCACGGTCAATATCCATGTGAGCATCGTGGTCTGATATGGAAGTTACATAGGTTGTGGATCTGTAATATTTATTATTTATATTTGTAGCTATGTTATCAATTGTATTTTTTACTTACGTGGGTTGTCCGAGTTGGATCAGATATAATACATTTTAGATTGAATTTTGATAGTTAATGTTGAAATCTTCGCAAAGAAAATTATATCTATTTAACTTCATTGTTTCAGTTAACATACTCTCAAGACATATAAAAAATTATTTTTAGATTTGTATTATTAGCAGATATATACATCACTATTATATAAAAATTAAACTGGGTACAGAAATACAACTTGCTTCCATCACTCTGTCTTGACACCACTTTTCTACACCAATTATTTTAATATCAAGGTTGTTGTTTATATAAATGCAAACTCCACGTCCACTAGCTATTTTTCTGCTGTACTGTGCAGTGAGTTTAAAGTTTTTAAAGTGACAGAAGGATATCTCCTCTTTCTTTAGCCAATGCTCTGTTAAGTATATAATATATGATTGCTTAACATCAAGTACATTCTAGTCAATTTTTTTATTTTTTAAGCTATATATATATTCTGATGCATGATTTTAATTTCTGCTGAGTTATGTGAATTTTGAGGTTTCTTTTTACTTGTACACATATTGCTAAAAAATTTGTGAGGTAAACAGTTAGTTTCACTAGATTTTGTCCTTGTGATTAATGTTGTTTTTTGTCTACATATACATGTAATAAATTTTTAATTATAATTTATTGGTTTAGGGACATACGCTATTGCTCATGTATTGCTGATCAAACCTATGTTGAATGACAAAGTACGAAAACAGACAGGAAAAAACAAATATACACACACAAAAATAGAAAAAAAGCAATCCTAGAGGAATTCAGTCAGATTATTTCCCCCCAAAATATTTGATATGTTAGACAACAAATAATCCTGAGATAGAATCCAGTCGAATATTGACACAACACCCAGACACAAAAGATAGACATAATTATAGAATCCGATTTCCAATATGAAAAATATGGAAATAGACAAAAAAAACAGTAAACAGTGGACAACAAACAAAAGACAATATACAAGATAACACAAGTTTAACCCTTTGAACAGTATGTTTATATGTTAAGTTTAACACTTCAGGAGTGAGATTTTTTTTTTGCCTTGCTGGAGAAAATCAAAATGGAATTATTTTAGTTTATGTGCATTGTGTTTGAAAATTTTTATTTATTCAACCCTTTTTTGTTTACAAAAAAAAAGTGATTATAATTATAATACACACATTACAGAACTATACATGATTTGAATATATATATATATATATATATATATATATATATATATATATATATATATATATATATATATATATATATATATATATATATATATATATATATATATATAAAAGAATTTTTGGTTCTTCTATTATGTTACATGGTTCTTCTAGTATGTTACATAAATTGGGAGAGCTTGTATATTTATGACTTTTGATTAATAAAAAACAATGAATAATGTAGAATAAAGTGACAAAATTGCAATATTACACTATGCTGTGAATACAAAACACTAAATGTACATGACATGTCGCTACAACAGCTGGAACAATAACACAAATGTTCAAAATCAAAATAAGTGAAATTACATTACTAACCACTACAATGAATAAACCTTGCAACAAGTATTAGTTTACAAAACAGATAATACAAAAATATTGCACTGAAAAGATTTTTTTGTCGCAGATTTTGTATAACAATGAATATTTCAGTGTTTACATAACATGGCAGCATCTGGAACAATAATACAATGGTGTAAGAAAAATATAAAAAAATGCATTACATAACACTACACAAACCACAAATGAAAAAAAGTTATACAAATAACATAACGAAAATTGCAACAATTGAACAACAATCATGAGTAAAGTTACTGGAAATTGCAATGCCCTTCATGCAAAAAAAAACCTATATTTTATAAATGTTTTGAAAATATTTTACAAACACTATTCCAGTTTCAAAAACATTTTACGATAAGAAATCAAATAAACTTGCTAACATATGAAAAAATATATATTGCAAAACACTAGGTGGCTATGTTGCATTGAAAAGTAGGATTGTAACTAGAAATTTGTCAATGTATGGAAATCTGTGAAACATGGATGAACACACAGGCCAACATTGCATTCTGCGCACATCCATCTTGAATCTCGTCTTCGTTTAGGATGTCGAGTGGTGTGTTTGCAAACATGGCACTGACGTTGAGGCTTCTGTTTTGAGTCTGTTGATGGCACTGGTGTCGGGAAATGACGTGCTGACAGTCGTATGGGATCTATTGTTAGAATTGTAGAACGTCGCCCTGCTTTAGCGATTTTTCGTGGCTCTGAGAATTCTTGCAAAAGTTGCCTAATAAGTTTGGTTCTAAATTCTAGTAGCTTGCATTTCTTTCCTGTTTTTTCTTGAAAAATTATATATGAATTCAACACACATAAATCAACTAGATGAAAATACAATTTTTTGTACCATTTGACTGATTTGCGGCAGCTGTCATTGAAACTAATTTGCATATCTGCCTTGTCAACAAGACCCATGTTCTTGTTGTATTCAACAATGCTTGCTGGCTTCTGTTTGTAATTTCCGGTCGAATGGTCCAGCTTGGAAGTGGTTTTCATTTCATGTTTATGAATTGTTGACAACATATGAACCTCTCGCTTATCATGCCATTTTTCGGCTAGTAGTGTGTTTGTATGTTGTTCTGAACACCCCTGTTTCGGAAAATTTTTAGGGAAAGTTGGCATGTGTTTTCTGTTCGTTCTGACCAAGGAGGATGTATAGATACATATGGAGAGGACATGGCGCGGTCAGGGTGAAGCCGGCCGGGGCGGAAGAAGGGATGAAACCGGAGAGGACGAGAGCGTATTCTTGCTGAAACGAAGCTGTCTGTGAGCCGCGCGCAAGGGGGTCGTGCGAGTTTCTTGGCTTTACAAACCGATGCTCGTGATTTCGCATACATTATTAGAAAGATTGTCCAAATAAAATACTGTCTGATGACTATATTATTCCCACTTTTTTATTACGTATTACTAATAAAAATTGTAACAAGTTAGCAAAACAAACAAATATATTACACTTAACCACAAACTCTGATTGGCGGAGCATTATTAAAGCACGAGCACATAAGTTACCATATATTTAAAAAAAAATAATATCGACGAATGATAGCTGGATATATGTAACTCCACATTTGCAGAATATTCTTAGTCCGGCAAAGAAAGCAAGTAACTAATGTGCACTAAAATATTTAAAACACTTTCGAAACAACAATTATGGAAGCATTGCATGTCTTCACGTGCACATTAATTTTTGTTGTAATTTTGTACCTTTCGCGACATTGTGGTATTATTTACATACACAATTTATTTCATTATTTCCATTCTTGTAACTTTGTTATGTCCACTATCGAGCTCTGCACGTGCATTTTAGTAATTAATTTCTTAGTTCAGCAAAAAGAAAAATTAGATATATTTTGAATTGCGTTTGTTAAATTCGTATATTAATTTATTTTTGTCTTTACGCCACTTTTTGTTCACCTACTAATTAGTTACTCATTTTCAATCGATTATTTTTGGAATACAAATTTGATTTTTCGTCATCTCCTTAGTTGTTTTGTTAGGGAAGAGGAAATTTATTTGATTATTTGTCAAACGTCCCTAAAATTTTTATTTTGAAGTCAACTCACCAAAATGATTCCAGCTAAACTTTGGATATAATTAGTAATGTCAGTCAATAGTACCAAGTCGTAAATTTTGTGTAAAACCCGTACGATTCCACAAAAATGTATGTAGGCATTGGCTAATAGAAAATAATATAAATAATTTTGAAGTGTAAGTTAGCTGCAATTACAAATGTAATGCGTAGCAGTGTTATAGCTCTTATCAAATTCCTGGATGTAATATATAATGTATAACATGTAACAGTGTACTGAATAATCACGAATGCTGTGTTATTAAGTCAAATATTGCAGATACCATCTCACTATCCGGCTGAAATTTTTTTAATCGTTGCAGTTAGACGGGCGCAATCCGCTTTGTTTACTGTATCGCAAATGTTGACCTATTTTACAAGCTATTATTTAAAACAAAGGTACTAATTGGCACGTATTGTTTAGTTCTCGCATTTTGAGTAATTATCAATAGTACACTGTTATGCCATTAGAAAAAAAATTCCATCATGCAACAACGTTAAATATTAAAATAACGACAATTTTATAAAGAATCATTTAAGACAGTGTTCTCGCTTGCCATACAAATGAAGCAACAATCTTTGGAGGTTAACTAATAAGGTTTTCCTTATGTTGCGCTGCTTCATATAGATCAATTATGGACAAAAACGACCACAAACTCACCTTGTGTACCGAAAGCTATGTCTGCAGAAAAAAAGGTTGTTTAAATAAAATAGTTGTGAGTTTTTAAAATTAATATAACATTATTAGTGCGAGATTACTCATTATTAAAAAAAATTTTCTTTTAACCGGCGTCGTCACTACCGTTTGTCAGAAGTTGTACTGTAAAAATTTTTAAATTTATTTCAAGATTATGTAAACCATGGTAAGTGTATAGTGCATTGATAGCATTCAAAAAATATTTCGTTTACATGAGAGAAACTATGTTTACACCATGACTTGAAATAACCCTCGTAAGATAAATTTAAACAAAGCTACTTATACCCTAACTACAATAATCCAATAGGCTAAATTGAGACGCATACAGGATGTTTATAAACTTCGGTACAAACTTCAGGGCGTGATCCCGGACAAAAATAAGGGCTGATTGTTTAATGATAGGCCTACTTATATTTTATGAAAATATAAAAGGAAATATGCATCCTTAAGATTGAATTGTTTAAATTTTAATGGGGTAAAATATTGTGAAAAAATTAATTAACAATGTCGTTTTGCATACTGCCTATATTCTAACAATATATTCAACATTTGAATCAAGTATTCCGAAAATGGCTACCCTTCATTGGAAATACTAGACAAGATAGTTTATTTTGAAAGGGTTGCCGATATTTTACAATAAAAAATCGAAGATAATTTCATTTTCAAGGGTGCATAGTTATCTACCTTTATATTTTCATGCGACTGTTAGTCTCATTTTGAAATCTAATTCAATTTTTATTAGACATCGCCTCCAGAAGTTTGCCCTATGTTTTAGTAACATCATTATATATATATATATCAATATACATATATATTTTGACATATGTAACAAATTAAGGAACCAACTTAGAGGATGATATTTTAGACAGTTCATAACAGCCCTGCAGTTAAAAAATATAGTTGTCCGTATATCTAAATCGATTATACAGCATTTACAAACGACAGATTATTGTTTGATTAGAAATAATAATTATGAACATCAATAATCACATAAGTATGCAATGAAACATAAAATGTTATGTGTGTATTACATAAAACTAATGACATGTAGATAGGAAGGCTAAAGGTTCGCTCTTCGTAGCGACTGAAAAAGTACTTCAACTTCAACTCGCCGTAAAAAGTAAACGACGCGGAGAAATCGTTCATAGGTGCCATATAAATAAAATTTTACTCATATTCTTCATTTCATACGCAGCAACCCATCTAACTTTACAAACGAAAAAGTTTCCACGATGCTACTTTAGGCACTGCTCGTTCGCAAAAATTATTAGCAACAGTTTACTTGATATTTTTTTAAAAATAAACTTTTAATAAATATCGAAAAATAACACCTGCATCAGCGGCAGAAATGTTTGAAGGTTAGTCAGTAAAATTTTGAAACCATTTGGTTGAGTGGTTTTGTAGCGATGGCGAGTTTAGTTTGAAAAATTTTTCGGCCGCGCTTGGCAAGATGTGGCCACTTTCGTTTTCTTCCAGTGTAAGAAGCAGGGAATAAACGCCGATACCCGGCTTCACCCAGCACTGTAGCTTTCCCTATACCGTGTCCTCTCCAGATAACTATATACATCCTCCTTGGTTCTGACCGTTCCGCAAGCCCCGGTATTGTTATCAAAAAGGAAATGAAAGAGACTTGGACTAGAATACCAATTATCTGTAAAAACACAATGGCCTTTACCAAGGTATTTTTCCAAAAGTAATTTCACAATAGAGCCTGAATAGCCTAAATTCTTGTGTAATTCAAAATTACTTTCTTTGCCAGTATACACAATAAAATCTAGGACATAGCCAGTTTTGCAGTCACACAACACAAAGAGTTTTATTCCAAACCTATGTCTTTTATTTGGGATAAACTGCTTGAATGACAGACGTCCTTTCCACGGCACTATACTCTCATCAATGCAGACGTTCTGAAACGGGTTGAAAAGAGTTTTG
>PNEQ01042917.1:0-18559 GCA_003012365.1 Medauroidea extradentata | reverse complement strand
AACTACTTATACAGGACAAGCCTAAAAAATATATCTGAGAAACCTACATACTTTACCACAAAAACTCGACTATACTCACTCCCAACATGGGAATAGACCATGAAATAAAAGAAACTTATCAGAAAATAGGCTGCATCATAAGAAAAAATAAAAAAAATTTAATTCTAAAGAAAATCACGATTTTCAGCTTCGTCACATCATGATTTAAATGATCATCAAATGTCTTAGAGGTGATCAAGATGCCGTCGACATATGCACGAGCAAACTCTTTGCACTCTTCTCCAAGTGTAATGTCTATGCATCGAGTAAATTCTGCTATCGCGTTGCTAATTCCGAAGGGCATAACATGAAAACAGTACTGCTTGTTATTAAATAGGAATGAAGTTAACTGTCGGCTGTTGTCGGACAGTTTTATCTGCTAGAAACCCGCTGATAAATCGAGTGTAGTATGGAACCTTACTCCTGAATAGAGTCTTAAAATATCACTTACTCTTACCGGCGATTCTCGGTCCCAAATAGTCAATTTGTTTATAGACCTAGCATCTAAGCATAACCTTACTGTGCCGTCCTTTTTCCTTACGCACACCATCGGATTACTTTAGGGACTAGCCTCCCTCTGCACGACTTCCCAATCTAACATCTGTTGTAAATATTTCTCTGCGTCATGTAAATATCGGTTAGGTATCGGATAAGATTTCCTATGGAAAATCTTGCCTTCTCGAATCCTTATTGTGGCTGTGTATTTATTATTCAGACCGGGTTTGTCTGAAAAGATGGTTTTATATTTTAGAAGTAACTCCCCCAAGGCTGTTTGTTCCCTCGCAGTGAGTAAACTAACTTCTGATAATGTTTTCAAAATGTCTTCGGTAGTTGTCTCAAAACTGTCCGAATTGCCTGTCGTCAACGAAAATATGGGTATTTCCTTATATAGGGTGTTCACAAAATTGTCTGAAAACTTACATTTTGTTGGTCGTGAAACTGTAAAACTGTCTGGCATGGTAATCATCCATCCACCAAAATTTAAGTTGATTTGGTGCTTGACTATAAAATCGACTCCCGAAATTATCTCGACAGATTTTTGACTATCAAAACTGGAACAGTTTTGCACTCTCCTAATCCTTCTACTCTAAGAATAGTCTGACGGTTTACTAGCGCACTTTTATTTGACAATGCACCCTTAATATTCACACCTGGTACGGGTAATATTGGTAGATTTACTCCCGAGTTAGTCAAACTGTCTACTAACTCAGCAGAAATGCAACTAATCTCCGACCCACTGTCTAGTAAAGTTGGCACTAACTTACCGTAAACAACCAAATTTACCTCTGGACATAAGATTTCTACTGGCATATCCTCCCTCTCATCAACTTCTTCTAGTAGGAAATCACGTTCAGCTTCTTTAAGCTGAATAGAATTTATCAAAATTGATCTCTTCACACTGTCACATACACTTGTAAACTTATTTACTTAAGTAGTAGTAAACTCGTACTTACTTCCAGAATTCGGTAAAGATGTCGTTTCTTCTCTCTTCTTGTCGATCTCCTGCACTGCTAGTGGTAACGTAAAAGTCATCGACCGGAGATCTACATCGGCAACTCCTTCCCGTTTAACACTTGCTGTTTTTCTCTCGTGATTTCTCAGTGTCTTAACCGCGAATATTCCTGTAGAATTTCATTGTCCGGAACGTACAATGGAGCTGATGGATTGAGCGGTTTTTGTCTCTCAAAATACCCGTCTCCACTCATTTGTGTGCTCATTTCCTCCGTTTTTCTCTTATTTTTCTTTGGACTATTTTCCGGCGTTTCGTGCGATCTCCGCGTTGTGGTGATCTATCTTTATGTAACCGGTTATTCCAATGGTAGTTATAGTTACGTCGGAATATACCACGACTCCCCCATTGGTTGAATTGGCGGTAACCATTCTCTGTCCTATACTCTCTGTCTCTCTCTTTTCCATGTTAGTGTTCGTCATCTCGCCCTCCTTGTTTCTTATCAGTTTGAACGATATTGACCTTGAAAGCACGCTGATTGTCATTGCGATTCCAACTATTTTGATTTTGATGCTGGTTCGAATTTTGCAGCCTTTCTTTAGAACTGTATTGTTGATTATTTAGTTGACGGTGTAGGCTATCTAATCTCGTCAGTTGTCCTAGGAAGTCTGAGATTGTCAAGTGTTCGTGACCAATCAACGTAACCTGGTACTGCACCGGCATCTGTGCTGTCAACATTGTGATTAGCTCTGATTCTGGCACAGGCCTACTCAATTCATGTATACGGCTAACATGTGCTTCAACCCCTTTGTTAGATTTCACGTCATACTTTTCAGAGTGTAGTCTCGATCTACGTATACCCTGAACATGCGCATTCCAATATTGAGCTTTGAATTTATTCTTAAATGCTTCAAACGTGTTTGTAGATTGACGCTCTACCTCCCACCAGTAAGCTGCTGAACCTTTCAGAGCGAAATTTAAGCATCTGAGTTGTTCCGTGTTACTCAACTCGAACATTCCACAATAATCCTCAAAAGAAATTATGAACTCAATTGGGTTCTCCGACATTAAATTTCCAAAAGTTGGCATCGCTATTTGTCTAAGCGGATGATGAATTACAGCTGCAGTTGCTGCAATAGGTGTAATCCCTGTTAACATCTTTGTATTTCCGTACGCGACTTGGTTGCTATGCGTTACATGTTCAGACCGTGCTCAAGAATTTCCTTCATTTATCTGTGGGATTCTCAAGTTATTTTCAGCATGATTTGTAAAGTTACTCGCGTTCCGACTATTTTCTAGAATATTTTGTAATTCAAGCTGCTGTTCACGTTTTGAGACTACTAATTTTTCTTTCAGTTGATTCACCAAGTCATCGAATTCGTCTCTAATCGATTGTCGATTATCTTCACGACATGCTTCGATTATCGATTGTTGGTCTAGCCTCTGACTATCGATACTCGATCGCACTTCTATGTTGTTCCTAACCTCATGTAGCAACTCGTCTTGTACATAGATTCTCTCGTGTATAACTTTAACCCTACTTTCAGTGTTTGTTATTGTTAACCACACGGTCTCCACCGTTTCCGTGAGTCGTGTGTTATCGCACTCGACTGCCGTCAATCGATTATTTAGACTAGAACTGATGTTGCCTATCATGTTCAGAACATCATGTGTTTTTTGTCTTAACATCTTCACTTCGTTCTTAAACGTCGTTTTTAAGCTGTTTTTTTACCTCATCTATGCTTTTATTCGTGTCAGCCTGGTTGTGGAGCAAAGATTCGGAAATTTCCCGTTTAGTTTCCGCTAATGCTGCCATCATTTGCCTCATCATATCAAACATACTGTTATTACTACTTTCCATGTTTAATTCGTCCCCAGAATTTATGTAAGAATTCTTTACAATCTCGTCAATTATTTCAGAAACGTGATCGTTTTCAATATTGTCACTAGACATGGTTCTGGGGATAAAACGTAATAAAGTATGTACGAACAAAACCTATATACATTCACTTCTCTTTGTATACACCGCGTGTTTTATTTCAAAAATTGTATCTGTTTTTTTTACCATAACTGCAAACCTCTATTTTGGTGATCTTAAAACCTCTTAGTTCACGTACAAATACTTTTAGCGTAGTGAATGCATTATTCTATGCTCTCAGTCTAGCTCAGTTTTTTTTAAACGTGACCTTTCAATAACATTGCCACTTACATGTATTTATTATACAGCAAAAGAAACTAAATTTCGACCGAATTTTTAATGTTTCTCTCGGGCCCCACGTTGTTGCGCCAGCTATGATCTTAACAGTTTTCTTTTTAGCCTCACGTCGTGAAGCAAACTATGTTAATTCACCTCTAATAAAAGAATGGGCGCCACACCAGCTTAGTGAATAATTTGTTGTGTTAAATGGACTTTCTAGCAATTCAAGGTAATATTTGGTCTGATGTTAACATATCTCAGTTGTTTTTATTAGCATTGTAATGTTTACGTTCAAATCACAAATCTCGCACAGTAAAACAACCATACTAGGTTCGGGAATTGTGCTTACACCTGTAATATGTACTTCGTGCACCTTCACCCACCAAGTACCCAGGAGCAATATAAGGGGTTTGTGTGTGAACAGGACAAACAAAAAAATACTTAAGAAAATATCAGCCTTGTTACGTTAAAGGTCGGGCTCGTGTGGGTGTTCTTAGCAACACTTACATAGCTGCCCATTTACAAATTATTGTTATTAGACAAATATAGTTAAAAGAAAATAAAACAAATGAATATAAATGAACTGATGGTTCATTTATTTTCCAGTTGGCGGCATTGCAAAGAATTATAGAGCTGGCTGAGACTTGGTAGCTGGAAATAGTGATGACACCAGTCACCTTCCTTTGAAGTGGAAAACCTGAAAATATGGTGCTCCCTCGTTGATCCTCAGCTACTGAAGCCTCACATTAGCTCCATCGCAAAGTCTCTGGCATCGTGATTGCAAAATCATCGCTGAAAATACTGGAACTATCTTTAACATGTCTGTTCACTACAGCATTCTTTTTGCAACAGTTCAGCTATACTTTCTGAGCGTTTCTCAGAATCAGCTTATCCTAGCCCAAAGTCTTAGTGTATGGTGCACTCTATACCACACTTCACTACTATTAAAAAAATTATCTTTAAAATCAATATATAACACAATTCCTGTCTTACATACCTACTGAAAAAAAACAAAGCTTGACATAAATAAAACAGTTGAGTAGGTCTCTTTACATAACTGACTGAGTTAACCTGGGGTTCTGTGTTATGTCACACCAAATTTTCCAAAATTTCCTTAAATTAAAAAAAAAAAAATTAAAATAATTTTAACACCACCTGCCATCTTGGAATAACTTCCCCCCCTGATAATTTTCAACTATCGTTTGTTTACATGTTCTGGAGGCCGCCATATTTAATGCTTAATGACGAAGGGTAATGTACCATAGACAGGACTCTCGCCCCTATCACCAATATTATTTTTTTATTCTTACCTCCAGACGTATAGATTGACAAGTCTTGACGACAAGTATTATACACAGAGCTGTATCACCATCATCAATCATAATTATTTCAATTTTAAAACCTTTTACATTAATGTAATAGTGTTCTATGTAAATAGTGATTGAGTGTACAAGGACTGTTGCATCTGATGCTCTTTAAGAAAAATTTATGACAGGCATATGAAATAACGTCTCACAAACACAGGCATTAAGTTTTGAAAAATCTTAATTCATGTAAAACTAAAAACACTAAATACAATATTTACACTATAGGTATACATATTTACAAATATGAAGGTGGCTGGACAGGTCCTCGCTCCACAAGTGTCCCAAGGAGGAAGAGGACTTCCTCCTGGAAGCGGGCGGTGGTGTGGCAGATCCCCGCCACAGCGTGCTGGGCTTCTAGTCGGAGCCGCAGGTCCAGAATTTCCTCCTGCTGGCCCCGAACCTGGACCCGCAGCCCAACGAGTTCCCGCCGCACCTCCTCCTCAGCATCCTCTTCCTCCTCCTCCTCAGCTTCCTCATCAGGGATGGCACCCTCCTCCCCAGCATCCCCATCATCGTCGTCCTCCACCATCACCACTGGTACCATGGGTGCCTTCGCAATTACGGGCCGTCCTGCTGCAGGCCCCCGTTTTGCAGCAGGTCCTGTGCAGTCGGAGGGCCTTGGCCACCCCATAAACTCCGACGGTTTCCACCTCGTCGTTGTTGGAGAGGACAGGGTTCTGCCGAAAGCAAATCAGCAGTGGACGAGGTGGTGGTGTCTGACAGGCAAGACACCCCTGCCACAACAGCATCGTACATCTCGTCCAATGTCTCGTCATCCTCACTGTCCCACACATGTGTACGGCTCGACATCTTAAAATTAACTGTAGCCTCAAGTGCTCGGGAGACTCCTCCAGGCATGCATCCCCTCCTCTCTAGCCAATGTGTTGTAAGACTACTCTACCCTCCCTTCATATGGTCACAAACTACGTCACTGGCCGTAGGCATGGCCGCAGGCGCCGTCAAGTCGCATAGATAATGTCCTGGTCTCAACTACCAGAAGTGGCAGAGCATGACTCAAGGTCTGCAGCTGCACGCGAGAGTCGCGCGTCACCCGACTTAATGACTCAGGCCATTAGACTGCCGAACAGCCTGCTCCTTTTAAGGGGAGAGATGACGAAACTGCATGCCTTCGACCATCTCATTGCCTCAAGTTTTAACACGCTCAGAGTACATGTGCGCAGTCATCACGAGCTGCTCTGCAGGCACTCCTAGTACATTAGTTCGTACCATAACCATAAAATGAAATTTGCTTTTAAATAGTAACACACGAATTCAGTTTTAAACAAATATTTATGTATTCCTTCATACATAAGAATTTACATTATTTATACATAATGTCTGATTGACGAATCTAACTGTCGTGGCTTGCAACGAACCCCAGCCATCGCCCAAGAACCTTCTTTCCTTTCTTCTTCAATACCTTCTCGACCAAATACGTGTTTGGATACTTGGTAACTTGAATTTCTTCGCCGTAGAAGCCTCCTCGAATAGTCTTGCCTTCCACATCTTCTAGGTAGTAGGTCCTTGGTTCGTAGTGCCAAATCTTGGCCACTTTAAATATTTCAGTGCTCAAGTTTGTAAATGTTCCCTTCACTCGCGATACCCTTACATAGTCTCCAACCTTTGCTTTAGGTTTGTGCAGGTCCACTTTCTTCTCATTTTTATAAACAGTGTGCAGTAAAGAGTTATCCTTGACATCTGCGGGCTTCTTGTTCGTGGTCCTATGTACATTATCATTATATTTTGACACGAACCTGGGCAATATATCCAACCACTTGTAGCTTCCGTGTGCTGAAAATTTTTTCCACATTTCATTCTTCAAAGTACGATTAAAGCGTTCCACGATACCAGTCTTAAGACCACTGTGGGTTGAATAATGGTTTGTTTTATATTTTGATATCAGTGTTCGAAATGATGAATTGTAGAATTCCTTGCCAAGATCACTATGCAGATTCTTGCATGGACCTTTATCTAGCAAAACAATATTCATTGCGTTAGTTACGTCCCTGGCACTCTGTCTTTATGGGAACTGCCCACACATATTTGCTGTAGCTGTCAATAGCTGTCAGCATGCACTTGTAGTATTTATTACTACGAGCATAAGGAATCATTTCAACCAAGTCTGCTTGATACAAGTCCTTCAAACCAAACATCTGTACTTCACGTCGATGATACTTTCGCCTTGCAGGCTTGTGCAGCTCCCCAGCGATGTTTAGACGACTCATTCTATGTATCCGTCTTCATGAAATTCTTCGATGATGCTAGATAATTTATTTGTATGTGAATTATTTCCAGCTTGCTGAGAAGCAATTAACAGTCTCCACCTGTCTACAATTTCATTAACATCATTCCAGTAAACATATTCTGAAAGTCTCCCATCTTCTATTTTCTTATGTAGATCGAGACCAGATCCTATTGTAGCTCCTACATCAGGGAACAGCTGGGAAATAATGTTGAATTTCGGGTGTGTTTCGTCCTTATATTCATTGCTGCTAGAATCATTATTCTTCAAATGAGCACTCGTAAATTTCAAAAGATGTTTATACTGTTGCAGAGCACTGTGTGAATATGTACCAGGATTTTATTTAAGCATTTATTCGTCGAGTCCAGAAGCCAGCTTGATTACGACAAAGTCTGCCTTTAGGAAATTACTAGGAAAGAATAAAATTTGGTTTTTTCCCAAAAAACATTTTTTATTTTGCTTGTATACTCCATATGTACTATCGTTGGACTGTGAGTTTGTCAAGTAATCGTGAAGTATTATGCTTTGTTCCTTTTTCCGTTTCCACTCAGAGAGAGGCAAATCATCTTCATCAACTTCCTGAGTAGGTTTCTTGTGTTTCACTATAGTTTGAGGCTCTTCTTCCTTCTTCACTATCACAGAGGGAGGTGGTTTCGGCTTCAGACGGTCCAGTCTCTCTGTTATAGGTTTGAAAGCTTCTTCATTAATCATATCATGCTCTATTCTAGCATGTTGAGCTGTCAAGTACTTTGCATGAATACTTTTAATCACAGTGTGTACGTCACCGACAGTGTCAGACATTGTACTACTTACTTATAATGACAAGACAAGGTTTAAAATTATTTTTTGAATTTTTTTTTAATTTTGGAAAATTTTGAAAGTGATGTAATCGAAGATGGCAACCGGAAACAAGATGGCGGACGCAGCTCCGCAGTCTCCAGCCTCTGTCCCAGTAGCTCCATAATCTATCTACTCACATGTACTTTAATTTATTTCCATTTCCTTTGTTAATTTTAGCCTCATCTGATTTCCATTTCAGGTTATTGTAAAAGGAGTGATGAACTCTCTCAATAACCCGTTTCAATTTTGTAGGTCCTTATACTTTGCTTCACTTATTGGAAGAGGTCCAGAATAAAAGCTAGACACACTCAAAATTGAATCCTTTACTATTTGTCTTCTTTGAGGAAGTACTATTCAATCGTCTTCAAAATTTGCACTGTAGTATACTTTACCATCTAGACTATATTTCAATGTACTAATATCGTGAACTGTAAGATCTCCAACTTTACTTCCTGGTCCGATAGATGGTAAATTGGACCATTGTGTTTCGTAATTTTTGAAAAGTGTTTAGTCCACTACATTAACATTGTACGGCTGTTTTCCTCTGGCGTTTAGCATCCTTGCTATGTAATTTGATTGTGAATTTATATGGGGCTTGAAAACATGTTCCATTGTTGCATGTACTCTATCTTCTTCCATCATTGTGTGCCCCTTCTGCAAGTAGAGTTGCTCAATTATATTTGACTGCTGTACAGAAAGGTTACTCAAAGCACTTGACAGTGTATTTTTTCTATTCTGAGCATTGCAGCCATCGGATACTAAAACAAAATGCTTGAAATTGGGTTCTCGACAATATAGTCAATAATACATTAAGTAAATTCGTTGTTTGTTACTCCACCATTGCCTTCGTGCCGTACATAGAGTGTTACGCCACTGTCATTGTGTCTGTAAATTGTGAAATTATGGACTTTAGTTTCTGTTGATAGTACATCGAGGAAGCCAGGTCGTGTCAAGACACTTAGAAGGTCCATTCTAACGGCTAGCAAATTTGAGTTGTCTTTTATTTGATCGTGTTTTTTCCATACGAGCAGCATCTTTTTTCTTCATATGAACTTCATATTCCTTATCACCTGATCCTACTTTATGGCCACAGCAAAAATCACACTGGTCCTTCATTGGTTTATGTATGTCAATATTTTATGTTATCAGTGTTCTTCTGAATAATGTTCCCTGGGTACCGTTTTTCTCCTTTCTGTTCACCATCCCGATAACAACCACTACATATGAGAACTAGAGAGGAATAACTGATTCCACATGAAGTTTCTTTGTAGACTTTCTGCAGGTTCTAAGTACTTGTCAAAGGGTGTGGCAAACGACCACCAGGAATACAAAATTTTCTAAATGTTGTGACATACCAGTAATTCACACAATTCAGTCTTTTTTTTTTCACATTAAGGTCTGTTTACAAGCTATTACAATCTTACAAAAAGCATGGCACTAACACACAAGTTTGACATCAGTAACAATACACAATTTAGTCTTTCTTACATCAATATGTAACATGTTGACACTTACAAAATGGATGGAACTGATATAAAACCTTTATGACATACCAGTATTTAAGTATTTTTGCATCAAGCTCTGACAAGTTGACACATTAAGTCTTTAAGTTACAACAAAAATTTCGGGACTGGCAGTACCGTAAAAATATCCACAATTCAGTATTTTATACGTCATCATTTGACAAGTTGACACATTTTACCTGAAATGAAGTTTTCAAGTTCTTATAAAAATCGTAAAACTGTGGATTAATTACATTCAACATACTTAGTAAATCAACCTTTTTCTCTGTCACAATTGGGAGTGGTGCAGTATAACATTTTTTTGAAGCAAGGATCCCACCAGCATTTCTACGCTGCAAATCAAGGCGTCTGAATGGGACATTCTCATTAAGAGTGCTCTTGAACAACAATTCCTGCTTTTCCTCTGTGTAATGAATCCATCGAATATCAGTCCACTTTAAAATGTTTGCCCTCTACATCTTTTTTTCCGCAGGAAAATATCAGTTTTGAAGAGAACTGTGAAGTTCAGGAAGTCGTCATAATTAAACTCAACAACACTGAACTTTCGTTTCTTCCCGACACTTAGCACCAACTGGTACCAGTCGTATGGGTGAGAAATGGTCAAATGTTGCCTTTTTTCTTTTGCTTCTCTATCAAGCCATGATAAATATCACATTCTATATGGCTATGGCCACTCAGCATGAATTTATGGTCTACAAGTTCCAAAGTATTTTTCATCTGCATACGATAGAGAAACATGGCAGCCAAATTTGATTTCCTGTTCTCACCACCACAAGAATCTGAATAGTGTCACATGTTTAACACAATCGTCAACATTTGAAAGTTCTATCACGACACATGTGGCAATCTGATTAGCTCACCTCATGCCACAGGCAACAGCACGCATCACCAGAACCAGTCTCATGCATGGTTAGGTTGTACGTCCACTATGGTCTCTTATAGAAAGATATCAATGTTTCAACTAGAGGGGTTGGAAGACACTGTTGAAGATCGAATGTGTAGCACAGCTTTGATCGGTCAGTCTTGGCCATTTTCTTGTCATTATCCTTGCTTGTATAAGCAAAATCTGCTTCTGTATGCTGAACAGCTATACATTCCGTAAATTTTGCTTTACTCTTTTCATTTTGGGCCAATTGCAAAGACAAGTGTAATGTGTCACATTTATGACATGTATCTGTCTGGCCTTTTAAATGAAATATTCATTTTGTGGAATTCTCTTTCATAAATTTGCCTGCTGACAGCATTACTGGTATTTTGTAAAGGCTGTACATAGTAGTCAAATCCAAGAAAGGAGGTAGGAATATTATGTCTGCCTTTCTTCGACTTTAATGTGACTCATATGCAAGGAAAGACTCAATATGCCTTTGAAATTTCTTCAGCATTCTCTGGGAATGATTACTAGGATCTTTTTTGCCGCGTTGGTCTGAAGCACTAATTCCTGAGACTGAAGCTTTTCTGCCTAAAAGTGCCATGGTAATGAACATATTTATTTCACCAAGAGTTTTCATGAAGCAATTCCTGCATACTCGAATTCTCTCTTCATTGACCATAAAATGAAAACTGTTGTTCACGGAGCGATGCTTTTGCTTTTCAGGACCGTCTGTTCGTTTTCTATATTGTACTGGCTCACCGGTATTCACAAGGCCACATACAAAACTTGCTCTTCTGTCTCTACTTTCGAGTGACCAGTACTCATTAAAAATTATACTCTTATTAGTTTCTGAGAGTTTTTCATTGCATTTACGACGACATGGGTTAGAGCTACTTTAACATTCTAGCTCCGATTTCCTTTCTCTTTAGAGTTGTATACGACTGACCAGCATTTCGCTTTTTGTATTTTTCGTTTCTATTTTTCCTTAAACACAGTGTTCCCTTCTTTCTTCTTTGTTCAGTACGATCTTTACATAACTGACGTGACCTACCTCTTTCTCTTGTTGTACTTGTTGGTGATACCTGATGATACACATCACAACTGCTGTCACTTTCATCATGCAAATAATTTTCTGGCTAGACTAGGTTGACAATTGTTATGATCCTGGGATTTGTTCATGTTAAAAGCTTAAAATTAAAATTAATTTTTTTTTGCATTATGAAGATCTTCTAAAGGGATTTCAAAGCTTCCATTGTCTCTTTGATCTGTTTCATTGAGTAAAAAATAAGTAGGCCTATCCGTGTGATTGCATTCTTCAAACATTACATCAACTTATTGCAACTGAGTTGTACTACAATAATTTCCATCTCCAGCTCCCACAGTGGAATCTGAAAAATAAAAATGAGTTTCATTCCATTACCAACATTAGAATAACATGGGATAATATTTGTGCTTGTCATCTTAAATTCATCATTCAGGTTTGACGATTTGTTGTTTGGAATGGTTCCACTCAATCCATTTTCAGCTACTTCATCCACGAAAATATGTGGCAATCTCTAACTTCATTTGCACACATACACCATTGTAACAGTAGTCAAGTGCAACTGAACTTATAATAATTAAACACAATCACAACATCATTGTTTACTCCCACGATATAGCTAAATTCACTTGGTCTCAACAGTATAACAAACCTTGCCTTGACTTGTCCTCCTTGAATCACCTGGTCTCAGCAGTATAATTCAACTTGTACTCTTACTCTCAGACACTACAGTACATCCCCTGAAGTATACTACTGAGCACCAACGAAGAAAATAACATGAACGAGCAAGGATTAGTGTATAATAATAAGGCAAAACAACAACCATAGAGTACACTTGCTGAAGATAACAAAAACTTCAAATTCATATTTTCTGACTTATACTCCTAGGCCCTGCCACTACAGATATAGTCCTATTTTTTCAAGACAAAAATAGCATAGTAAGAAAATAGTAAAATTAAGACAATTTTAAATAATATTTGTTAGTTCAGCAACTAGTTAAAATCATTTTTCATTTGTGGTGAAACAATTAAACCTTCAAACTTAACACAACTTGTAACAATGTAGCCAACAATGTTATAATATTGGCTAAAGTTTTTATTTGGTACACAAAATATAGAGGCTTTGACAAACACAAATATTCAAGAGCAGAATAAATTTTTCCATGTATAAAAACTGTACAAAGAAAATGTCTTTCGGCTGGAAACAGTTCAAAACGAAACATCATATATATACATTTGAACAAATGAGATATTTTTTCCTCTATGGCTGCAACCAGTTGCCGGAAAAACCACCTATGTGAACACTGCTGAACATACTAGATTTTTCTAAAAGAAAAATATGTGACTACTCGTAAGAGATTAAAAAATATATTTTTAAAACAATGTTTAGGTTGCACTGAACACATGGGAGTTATTTTCAAAATGTAGGTATTGAAGTGTTCGTTTCACATCAACAATACAATTTTTTTCTGTAAACTTGCACATAAGAAGTTTTTTCCACCAGGCGACGATGTGCAGACATTACAACGCATTACACATTACACATTTAAAAAATAATGAAAACCACAGTAGGATGAAAACCTTCTCTCACTTTGTAGTATTATAATATTATTTATCTGGATGCCACAGAAACAGTATCCTAAACGATTTGTTATGATTTAGGGAAACTTGTAACATGTTTATGCTCTACCTGATTTGTGTTATTATCATCCGAACTGTCAGAGAGCTAAACTTTTGGGGAAGATTAAATGGTGCCATATTAAAATAAAACCTTGATTCTTATCCTTTGTCTAGGGGAGATTTTATCTCACAAAGAGCCAAAACCAAACAAATCACAAACAAAATGGAGAGCGGTGTTGCAACAACTCAAGACTATTTTATAGCAAATTCAAACACACCATTAATGGGTATGGGAAGGTACTATGTCGAGCTGACAACTGGAATACTCGATGGTCAATAAAATCCGTACTACTCAACAAAATTCGATTAGATTTTTGCAGAGTAGATATTTTATCAGCGGACTTTCATTTATATAGCATTATGCGGTTTAATGCTTCACTTTCGAGTAAAAAAATGGTTTTTAGAGAATTATGTAAGGGCTTGGAACCACAATCTACAAAAATGAAAAACTGTAATTTTTATAATTTTTAATATACCTAGGCGTCTATTATCGAATTAAAAAAACTATTGCGTTTTCATTTGAAAATTATGCATCCGTAAATTTCTCGCGCAGAGATTTTCGGGAAGTAAAATATTTTTCAAACGAAAACAGGAGTATTTTTGAAATTAGGTTATTATAGGCCTAGATATTATCCATACCCCTTAAACTGAAGAAGCTATTCATTTCGTGAGCCCGAGCAATCGATTTAATCAGACATGAGTGAACAGAAAGAAAAAAGGGCTGTAGCTTCTGCCAACATAGGTTAAATTGTCATTTGGTACAAGAGAACTGAGTCTGATAAGCTGATGAGTTGTATCATACTGATATGCAAGAAAATACTCTTTCAAGTACTGTAAACTATAACACTATACAACAATTCAAGTACAGACAAAATAGTAAGTTATTACTAATAGATTATCAATGTTACTTAGCAGTACTACGGCAACTGAAACATTAAACTTATGCAATGTCAAACTACACAGGCTTACAATGTACGCACTAATAACCCTTAAACAAAACTTTTGTTCCAAACCTACCTATCACTATCTGATTTGTTACAGGATTTGACTAAGTCATAGTTTACTCTGTTACTGATGTACTTTTCACATATAGCATGGATTATGGGAGGGTAATGGTCATTCATGGGCTTTTGTGTGTCCATGCAATATTTCAAAAGGAATTTTACTTGAGTCAACATATTTCTTCATTACACAACATACCAGTCTACTAACTGTAAATTTCTCCAATAGAAATTTACCACTACATTCAGCCAGAGCTGTACGAACAACCTTCTCACAGGCTCTGAATACAGTAACCACACATTGTGATGGACAAACTAAACCACCTCTCTTTTTCTGGTGTCAGCAGGTTATTCGAATTCTCAGTAAGATAACGTAGACGAATTTCACATTTCAAAATTTTAAAAAGAGTACTAACAACAATCCCAGCTATATAAATGACAACATGATGTGAATATTCTGCATGTGGTCTTACATATCTTGCACACACACGTGTCGTCAATTTCATACAATTTACTTCTAGGCGTGGGTATTCACTGAAGATCAATTAAACTATGAAAGTTTTTCAAGTGAAATAGAATTTCTAGTTGACGTCTGTTTCAACACCACATGTAACAAAAACTTTTTATAGGCTGACATAAACTGTCTTTCAGTGGGATTATTATTATAACCTCCATACATTATTATTGCTAAAAAAAAAACTCCAAATGATCCTGTGAAAGTTTATATGCAGGTATATACTTCAAAAGTGGAAAACTTGCACCACACGTATCAGTGTACAAAAGTTGAAGACTTTTAATACAAATAATTAAACCGAGAAACCCTGTTTTTCAACTAGAACGGACTACTTTAACATCATCAATGTTCAAATTCATTAGGCATATCTTAGTATTTTCAAAAATCTGTGGGAAATACACGAATGATATTTCCCTCATGCAAAGGTTGTTTGTAATCATAATTTTTCATGTTCTTGGAATTTAGTATGTCAAACTATCCATCATTCTAATAAACTCACTAGTAGCAGGCGAACCTTGGAAATCTGGGAGATTCATTGTGTTTCGCAAGAAATCAAGAGAGTCTGCAAATGAATGACTAAGAAGTTATGATGCCAAACGCACCTTCATTTTCTAATATTGGAAAAATAAGTGTGTAGTTTTCAGTTAATTTCCTAAATGTAAGCCTTCAGTTTCTCGAATTTCATGGAGCTTCACGACATACTGCTATGCAGTAGTTTCGCGGGGTTTGGCAACAAATGTTTGCTTTTCTGCAAGTGTATTCCAAGCAAACTTTACCTTGTGTGGAGGGTCGGGAAACACAAATTCACGATTTTCATATCCTGAAAGAATAAACCACGTTTCAAATTGTTTCTTCTGGACCCTAATGACAGCCAAGTTCTTTTACTACTGAAAAATTTTGTTGATGCACCATCAAAGGTGAGAGAAACCATACATACATCACTTTCAGATGCCATCGACAGGCACTGCTTAAATAAATTTAATTTTTGTTTAGCAGTTATGCTATTCACCAAGAAATATCCTACAGGTACCTTTCATGAAGCATTTATAGCAACAAGCATAAAAACCAAAGCTTCCCTGGCTACTGTTCTGTTGTTACTATCAATACCTGTTCCTACATAAAATATCCATGGTACTTGTTGCTATCAAATTCAACATGTTGCCGCATTGCCACTTCGTCCGTCAAAAGAGTCTAAATAACTGGATAATTTTCCTGGTTTGCTCTGAATTTCACAGATTTAAAGGCCTCTGGTGTGAAACCTGGTTCACCATTTACACACCTGTACCACCTTCAAATGAAGGGCTTAGTGCAGTATAGTGACAAGCCACATGATGCATAAACTGAGATATAGCTATTTTTTCAAACCTTTGACAAAGTCTGTAATTCTGTTTATTAGAATAATTAATTGTATGGATAAATGATTTCCAGCCTAATTATTGGAGAGCATTATGGTCACATTGTTTTTTACTGACGGTGTAATTTAACACCAGTAATATTTTATCTTATGTAAATGTGCATGAATATTTGTGGCTTGTCACTTTATTGCTTATCCTGTAATTTGCTGAACATTGGTTAGTATTAGTGTGAAAATGTACCTATATCATATTATTACCTTCCTTATATTTACTTTTCATGTGTTTAAGAAACACATGTGGTGGATATGAAAAATGTTAGACCATTTACTATAACATAATTGTGATTCTTTTACATAAATTACATGGCTACTTTGCTAAAATAGGTAGTAACTGGAAACAGTATTAAAAGTATTTCCTTTTCGCAGAACAAAGTTTAACTTATGATTTCCGCATCGGCATGTAGCACTGTCAGGATAAAGTCCATCATAGAAGTTGTGGTGGACAGGAGGAACAAAAGAAGGAGGCGTCGCACATCATCTAACTTCTTCCTGTTAATCTTCACTGGTTATGTATACTGTAATGTACTAAAGCAAATAACATAAAACCTTATCTGAAATTCCTGAAGAGTTGCAGGTAAGTTGTTGTCACTTACCTTTCAGGCTTAACAAACTCTTAACTGAATAAATAAATTTTGGTGGTTGGTTCACTAGCCTGGAGACGCGGCCAATATACAACAACACGCCTCCAGAATACCTAAATATACTTTATACCTAATTAAATACTTGGGCAGGGTGGTACTAGTAAAATAACCGAAAACACTAACCTACACCATGATCTTCAATTGCCAGAGCCGTCGTCAATTAACCGATCACGACCGACACTGACAGCACACAACACAAACTACAAACATCTACCCACCCCTGCCTAAATAAAACAAATACCCTTCTATCGCAGGCCCCTACTAAAACTATACTCAAATTACACTAATCAAACAACTATCGTGGGCGTCCACCAAGAGACCTGCGACAAACTACATTGTACTTCCTCAAGGAAGTAAACCTAACCTAAAAACAACTACAGACTAAAGGTCGTAGCTCAACACAGCTACATGACCTAAAAACAAATTATAAAAAGGGGGGGGGGGGGGTAGAGCTTACACAACACTCGCTCACATCTGCGAGAGGTAGACTTACTAGAAAACCGGGTATCTAAGTTTATGTAGTCCTTAAACAGGGCCAGGTTTCTGCCTGTACTAATTTGGTAAACCTTCAATAGGTTAAAAGTTCTAAAAAAAAAGACCAAGTAAATAAAGGGGACACTTTACCTTCGGAAAAGGAAGACGTGAATAAATCTAGTTTTTCTGTTTATTGAAAAAAATATATAGCAATCTGTCTTATTAGAACTGGTACAATAAATTAGTTACAGATTTTTATAAAACTAGATAAAACGAATTGATTTTAAAGCAGTTTGTGCTGTTTAAAGGCAAGTTTTAAAAAAATTTGTTTATACTTAGCTGGGTTTAAAATTGTTAATACATAAAGGTAGACCAGCGAAAATAATAAATTGGAAAGAATACTTAATGTTTTGACGTGTCCAGCCACTCCCAGGTGAGACGTCCTTTGTCTCGTAATCGAACAATTGGAAAAGGGCTCCAGCCCTTTGTCTTGAGAAACAAACTTACTTGACTTCTTTAGCGCCGTAGACCGCAATTTCACATTTTACCTTTATACCAAAACGGAACGAAATAAAAATAAACTTGATTTTAACCACTGGCGATCTACGACATTTTGTTACCTAATTTAACTATTGAACTACATGACTTTGACACTATTATGCCGCCTTTGCGGCCATAGCTCCCGAAACCTGCATGGTTAACTCGCAATACCTTGATCGCGTAATGCTCACGAGGAAATCGTTCTAATGATTAACAACTGACCAACAACTCACTCTGAACAACGAAGCTCAATCCTAAATATAAAAACTGGCCTGCTGACGTTTATAAACACTGTGTAAACGTTTCTCCGTAAGGGAAGTTTACAACTTCAAAACACACCTAACCTTCCCCGAACGGTGGGAACAAACCATAGAAAAGGGAGTAGTTATAGAAGCGTGACTCTAACGATAACAACTGCAACCTTATTTTTCGTGATAAGTGCTGCTATCTAGCGACTGTATGCTGCTGCCATCTTGCGGATGGAATAAGAACTATTTCCAGTCGTACGGCCATAGAAAATGTAGTTATAGAAGCGCGACTTTGATTATAGCAACTGCAACCATATTCTTGTGATATATGCTGCCATCTAGTGATTGTACGCAATTGACATTTAGCGATTGTACGCTACTGCCATCTTGCGGATGGAATAAAAACTATTTCCGGATGCACGGCAGTGGCGGGAATTTCAAATGTAATGCCACTTAAAATACTGAAATTTTTTTTTT
>PNEQ01042915.1:0-32723 GCA_003012365.1 Medauroidea extradentata | reverse complement strand
TATCCGAGGCACTACAAATGCATAGTGGTCTGACCACTGAGCAAGCTGTTAAAAAGATACGACAAGTGTGAAGTGTTCAGCCACTTCCCCATCTTGTTTAAATATTTATAAAGTGTTTTGGTTTTTTTTTATTAAAATTTAAATGTAAATCTTTCATAACAGGCTATATGCCATTTTCAGGGTGAGTTTGTCAGGTGATTGGACAAACGGGTAGAAGGGGTTCTCAGAAAACTTTAAGAAGAGGGAGTTACCCTGAATGCAGCAAAATGCCAGTTTAAAGTGCCATCAGTAAAATTTTTAGGTGATATGATTATTAAAGGAATGGTGAAGCCCGATCCCGATAAAACAAAGGCTATCAGACAGATGCCAGACCCCACCAATGTAACTGAGTTACGACGTTTTTTGGGACTGACAAATTACTTAAGGAAATTCATTCCTCAGTTGTCTGAAACAATCCAACTATTACGGGAGCTGCTGCAAAAAGGAAAGGAATGGACTTGGGATAAGGCACAAAAAGAAGCCATGTTGACAATAAAGCAAGAACTGACGCAGCAGCCAACCCTAGCCCTGTAAGAACGGGAAGCACCAATCCGAATTTCTGCAGATGCCTCATCATATGGCCTTGGAGCAGTGCTAGAAAAGCAGCAAGATAAACATTGGAAACCTATAATGTATGCTTCGAGAAGTTTGAGTGAAACGGAAACAAGATACGCACAAATTGAGAAAGAAGCATTGGCTTTAACTTGGGCGTGTGAAAAGTTCAGAGACTATATATTAGGTACGACAGTTCAGATCCTCACCGACCATAAACCTCTGGTCACATTGTTAGTATCCAAACCTCTTGCTGACCTAACAGCACGGCTTCAGAGATTACGCATGCGTCTCATGTGCTTCTCATATACGATTCAGCATGTGCAAGGTAGAGAATTCTATGTACCAGATGCACTCTCTCGAGCCCCAGTGGAGAAGGCCAGTGAAGAAGGCATGGAAATCTTGGATGAAGACCTTTACATTCAGAATGTCATAGAGGAAACAACTTTTTCAGATACTCGTTTGGCAGAAATAAAAGGGGCACAAGACAGAGATCCAGAATGCCAGCAACTGAAAGAAGGCATCCTCAATGGGTTTGAACATAAGGACTCTCCATACTGGTCAGTGCGAGGACAACTTACATGCAACAACGGCCTCATCATGAGTGGGGGAAGAGTTTTCATCCCTGCATCACTACAAAAGGAAATGTTACAAAAAATACATGAAGGGCACATGGGGATCGTCAAGTGTCGTCGTCGTGCAAAAGAGTCAATTTGGTGGCCCAACATATCTACTGACGTCAAGAGGATAGTAGAAAATTGTCAAAAGTGCATTCAACAGAGAACACAAAAACCGGAAACACTACGGATGTCGCCACTTCCAGAACGACCATGGCAGTTGGTGGGGACAGACATAATGGAATTGAACCGAAAACGATATTTAGTGATTCAGGATTACTTTTCACGGTTTCTTGAAGTTGTGAGTTTAGACAAAATAACATCTGAAGCTATAATAGCCAGGTTAAAGAACACATTTGCCAGACACTGTATCCCAGAAACTATTCGAACGGATGGCAGGACACAATTTACATCCTTCCAGTTTCGAAACTTTGCTAGGGAATATGGATTCCGTCACATAACATCCAGCCCAGGTTACCCACAGTCAAACGGTGCAGCTGAGAAGGCAGTAGATATTGCCAAACGTATTCTGTCAAAATCAGATGATTCCAACCTAGGTCTCCTCACTTACAGATGCACACCATTGGAGTTAGGCCTGTCTCCAGCAGAGTTACTGTATTAAAGGAAACTATGGAATAAGTTACCTATGACACAGTCACAACTTGTGCCTATGTGGAATGATGAGGAGGCCATAACACATTTTAGGCAGAAAGATACTGCCCTTAAACATAGGAACAAAATAGGGCATGATACAAAGAAGAGAGTGAAAGATCTTCCAAAACTACAGGCACAAGATAAGGTTTGGATCACCAATATGCAATGTTATGGGCAGGTACAGGACACAGCTGAGACATCAAGGTCATATATAGTAGCAACGGATAAAGGTATATTACGTAGGAACAGGAGACAGCTGATTAAAGTTAATGACAGAACAAGTGATACGCCAGATGCACAACACGGGCAAACATCCAAGGTATCAAGTACTGGACCACGTTGGGAACAACATGAGAGAGAAGAGGACAGTGGGAAGCCAAATGAAGATGCTAGCACTAGAGGAGAAAGACTGGGAACTAGTCTCACAGATGAAACAGACAGCTTAATAGAAGAACAACCTTTTCCAGGATTCCCAGGTGAAGAGAGAGTAGAAGACAGGGTGAGACTTAAAGTATCCAAAAGGGCAAGCAGTACTAGGGAGCAAGTCATCATTAACTAGAACTGGGAGAGAAGTGAAGAAAGTTGTAAGAACCAACTTATAACATGGACCAATTAGCAGACACTTGTGTTATAACACCGATTAGTGTTACCCACACCAGTGTACATAAACTATATAAGACTAGGACAGAGTAAAAGTTCATGTTTGTAAAAAGTGAGTGAAAGAGGAATGTAGAGTAGAGATATTGTAGGTGGGGAGGTTGGCGGTCATGGGGACAGTGTGTGCGCGATGCATGGACGAGAGTACAAGTGAACTAACACGAGACGTGTAAATAACACTACAGTCATGTTCTGGGTAAAGACTGAGGATAACAGACTATTGAAGAGGCATAGGAATCAAATTGTAAATGCTCATGCTTCAGGAGCCAAACCAAATCACACAGGGGCAAAAGGGATGCAGGATCACGAAGATAGTGTTAGGGTGGAGACTAGCCAGTGTACACAAGGTAGAAAAACCTGGGAGCAGAAGGTTGCGATAGGTTTCAGTGGGGAGGAGGTAACGTATAACATGAGTGAAAACGTAGATAGAGATGAGCATGTTGGCACAGAGAGAAAAAGAAGTGGAACAGTGGAGTGCAGTATAAGTGAGGGGGAAGCAGAATTTAAGGGTTTTGGGGAGATAGAAGCCAAGGACTCATTAGATACCCAAGAGTGAAAACTCCACGTAGTAGGGCAAGTAGAAAGATTAAACTCAGGAAAATACTAGATTTGTGAACCAGGGCAGAAAAGGTTTAAACTGTTCTGAATGTATAAGAATTGTGAACCAGGGCTGAAAATCTGTAAATTGTATTTAAAGGAGTAATCATGTACTATATTTGTGAACCAGAGTTGAAAGGTTTACACTGTAATTAAAAATTTAAGCATATGATAGGAGAAGGAGATTGTTAAAAGGTTTATGTGAACAATGGAATAGTAAAATGAGAGAACGAAAGACATAGGGTGAAGATAATAATGTGACAAAAAGTACTACAGTAAGTTTCATTCTGTCAGTGAAGTAAAAAAAAATAAGAACAATGGATGAGGAAGAGTGTGGTATATGTGATGGATCAAGGTTGGTATAAGTGGAGGATGGAAGTGAAGTTGCAGAGAATAGGCATGATGGGAAGGATACAAACAGGACAATGGTCAATGAATGTATTAGCTTGAATAAAGGATATCAAAGTGTTTGTTATGAACAGTATAAATAAATGGTAATAAATGGAAACATAGTAGTATCACCCTGATTTCTCTAAAGCATTTTATCTTAGTACCGGTGCATCTGGGTATGGTTTGGGTGCAATCTATTTCAGAAGGCAGATGATGGATCGGAGAAGTTATTGGCATTGTTAAGCAGGTCTTTGACTAATGCAGAGAGGGCCTATACTGTCACCGAAAGGGAATGTTTGGCAGTGGTATGGAGTTTGAACAAATTACGTGATTTATTATTAGGGCATTAGGTAATTGTTTTGTCTGACCATCATTCTTTGGCATTCTTAAAATCTTGCAAATTAATGGGAAATAGACTGACACATTGGTGTTTGGCATTACAAGAATATAATTTGGAAATACAGTATGTAACAGGAAAGAATAATACAGAAGCAGACTTACTCAGTAGAACTATAATTGAAAATGGAGAGTTAGTTTTAGAGGAAAAACCTAGGGCAGGATCATTAATGTGCAGGATTGAAATTGAACAGGACCACAAGTTGATTAAAGAATTTAGGGACATAGGGATGGGGCAGAAGGAAGATGAAGTATGGAAGTTAGTTATTTCTGTTTTAGAAAACTTTCAGTTTTAGAAAACAAGGATAAAGATTTAACTGATCCAAAGGTGCAAAAAATTTTAACCTGGTATTGTATGAGTAAAGATGTCTTACATAGGCAAGAAAATTTAAATGATGGGGGTGGCGAGTTTTTGTGCCTAGAATGTGAATCAATAGACTAATTTCACATGTTCACAAATCAACAGAGCATTTTGGTGCAAAGAAATTATTTTGGCTTTTACAAAATAGTTATTACTGGTCAGGCATGGAAAAGAAAGTAAGAAAAGTTGTAGAATGCTGTGATATTAGCCAGAAGGCTAAGTTTCCAAATCAGCCATGGAAGGGGCTTTGGGAAGCTATTGAACCTGAAGGGCCAAATGATTTATTAGCTGTTGACTTTTATGGACCTTTGCCAAAGTCTAGAGGTGGTGTGCAGTACTTGTTTGTTGTTTTAAATGTTTTCACTAAATTAGTATTTTGTTATCCTTTGAGAAAGGCTGCTTCAGCTGAATGTATAAACAAATTACTAAATGATTATTTCCCACGTTTTGGAAAACCTAAGAGAATACTGAGTGATCATGGTACACAGTTTACTTCAGACATGTGAAGGTGGGAGTTAAACTGGTTAGGAATTAACATAGTGTATTCATCCATTAGGCATCCACAAGGAAACCCAAGTGAAAGATGTATGAGGGAAGTAGTGCAACTTTTGAAAAGATACTGTCTTGAAAAACATTTGAATTAGGCTGAGTTAAATTAATTTTTAAATTTACAAGTTCATCACAGTATAGGGTATTCACCCATAGAGTTAACTTCTGTAGAGGTACCAAAGGATAAGTTGGCACAGTCACTTGATTTTCCAACAGTTGTAGCTACAATTGCTAAAGACAAAGTCGAGAAGGTGAAATTGAGGTTAAAGCATAAGGCTCTTAAGAGAAGTAACCAACAGGTGCAAACATGTAACAGTTTCAAGGTAGGTGATACAATTCTGAATAGAGTTTGTGAAAAGAGTAACTACCTTTTGAAAGCCACAAAGAAATTATTTTTGCTCTATGATGGACCATACAGGCTAGAAGAAGTGTTGGAAAGAATGTGTGGGAGTTGGCATATCTTTCAGAAGATAAAATTAAAGGTGTTTATAACCAGTATCTTTTAAAATCATATAAAGGTTCAGATTTTTGAAAGTGTATGTTGCTGTTTATTCAAGTTTCATTGTTCATTGTGTTGATGTTTTGTTATTTGGAAATGTTTGTGTTTTGTAAAACAGTTGTGATTCTTGTGTAAAACGGTGTTTGTTTGTTACCACAAACTGTAAATTGGAGAAGTCTACCATCCATGACTCATTTGTATTTGGGAAGTATTTCTATGTTGATACTGTTGTACTGTTTTAATGTTTGCTTTGTATATGCCGGATAATGTTATTAATGCATGTGTTTAATGTTCTGAAATGTTTGATCTTGAAATACAAAATGTAATCTGTCACCCTCGACAATAATTTGTAAACATTATTGTTGATAACTTTGACGAATGATTTGAACATTACAAGGTAGGCAATTTAATAATTTAACATTGGACTGTCAATATGTGTAAAGAAAGCATTGATTAACCAAGAGTGTTAATGAGATGAGAGTTAATATTTGTTTTCATAGTGTTATAAAGTGGTAGTTCTGTAATGTCATTTAACTAACTTTGATTGGGTAATTTTGTTCAAGTGATTGTATGCAATATTTTTTGTGGATATTTTTAGTACTGTACAGGCATATTTTGCCAAACTTATTTTTGCTGCCAAACCAGTTGGGAAGTTAAATTTTTTAGTTTACTAAACAAAATTAACTTGCGGGAGGGGGGGGGTTGTGGCGTGGCCCAGACCCCAGATTAATTTTTACATGTTTTAATTTACAGTATGTTTGATTCATATTTAGTTGTCATAACGCAGGCCTCATGGTCATTCTAACAATGGTGCCTGAGAGTTTTGTTAAGAACTATTTGTAATTTAATTTGTTAAAAGTGGAAATTTATTAATTTTTATAGTAATCAATTTAAGTTACTGTGAACTAATTCTGCTTAAAATAAGTAACATTTAATTTGGTAATTTGAAATCGCTCATTTAACAATTTGCTTAGTGATGTTAACATTTACTTAAAATTTAAATTATTCTGTTTATATTTAGTAAATTTTAATATGTATTTTTGCTCAAATTGTTTGCATTTGAATTTAACGAAATTATATTTACTATTCATTGTTAAAGCTTGGAGTGTGAAAATGACAGAGATAACAATCTAAATTTACACTTTCCACGAAAAGTTGCTATATTTCAGTGCAAAACTGGTCTATAAAGATAATCAGGAATTTGCCACCATATTTGGTTGCAACCAATAAAATCACAGACTGTTCTTGATTGGCCGCATACATTTCAAATTTAATGTTTCTTTCACCTGGTAACAAATTTTATACTTAATATAATTGTATATAATTGGTTGGAAACTAAAATGTTAATGTTTATAATTATGTGGAAATATTACACTTTTTAAAATGTTCCATTAATTATTAAAAAATGTAATGATTTTTAATTAATTCTTGTAATGGCCGCAGAGCGGCATCACTGACGGGCAACGCCACTAGCTTCCGCGCAAAGAGCAACTTTGTCGTGTTCAAGATAGGGGCAGAGGCGGATGTGTGTGAGTTGAGGGATGATGGAGGCAGAACAGATAGGGTTCTACTGGTAAAATATCGTGAACGGGTGGCTCTGCGCAATCAGTAAGCCATGACTTTTATTTATTTAAAATTGTTTGAAGTTATCTGTGAAATTTGGGTTTAGATTTTTGGTGATCACTGACCTATAGACATTGTTGGAATGTAAACTTTTCTTCGGTTTGCTCAAAGGGTGCCTCCCAGCAGTCAAAATTTTAAGTACTGTATAAGTATGAAACATTTTAACTTCATTTAATAAACCCCAAAATTTGAGAGCATTTTCATTGCTTGTGCTATGTTGTGAGAACCCACGCCTTTGATTTGTTAATGTAACGCTGAGCTGGTCATGGACGTGTGGCACTGGGGTATTTGCCGCGTCACAAATTCCACATTGCCTTTTATAATAAAAACAGAACTCTGGTTTCTATACTTATGATTTTAAAGGAAAACTTTCATTCTATTAAAATGTGATACGTAGAAGCAATAAAGAGATCACTGTGCTAAAGTTCCGTTACTAGTATTAAATAACACACGCCATACAAACTTAAACCAGCCAGCTGATAACAAACTTTCAAAAACAGTGGCAAGTAGTACGTTTGACAACCAAACACATATCAAAAGCACTGAACATAAACTACATTGTAGTGTACCGACATGGACAGTAAAAATTTTATGGCATCACCAAATTATAGTACCCTCTGTAACAAGTTCGTAAAAACGTAGACAGAGATGCACAAGTATTTACAGAAACAGTACTTGCAGATTGGAGAACACACAAAACACAGATGGACAACATATTTTTGCGCGGTTGCATAGTCGCAATATTTCACTGACCAGGATAGCTTCTTTCGTTGAGAATACATCTCACACAAAGTATAAAGACTAACTGGTACACACATACTTCAAATTACTATTTTAATTATTAAAAAAATAGGATTGAAATATACCACGAGCGAAGTTATAAATTAGTATTTTAGTTGGTGATTTGTCCAATTTCAATTCTATGTGCACATCAGTTGACAAAATATTTCACTGCACAGTTCGCTAATGGCCACGTGCTAAAAGAATTAAATACTAAAGCTTGGACACCTACACGTAACAGTTGAAGCAGTAGTTCGTACTTTACATAGCAGAAATTATGACTACATAATAATATTTTGTTTTCATTCCAATGTCTCAAATATTTCACTTTTAGGTTTTCACACCTGTACGCCTCAATCGAGTCTGTGTATTATTTACACGACAAACCGTTAAATAAACATCACAATAAATAACTGCAATTTCATCACTTGATGGTTTTGGACTATCAACCACAAATAATATTTACAAACAACAGTATATTACTAATGTAACTTCTTGGCTTGTGATGTATTGACGGCCAACATATTATGTATTAACTTGTAAAAATTACATAAGCACATTGCCTATTCAAAATGCCTTATACTTCTAATAATATTATAAACATTCTAGGAAAAGTATTTGTTGTATACTTTGCATTTAATACAATTCCTACAATTACAATCCAATTATTATTTAGCGCTCATAGAAAACGTCCAAATGCAGCCACACATCTGTGATATTGGCTAACTTGGCTAACAGATTAGGATCAAGGTAGCTGGACTGTTGAGCTGAGTACAGCACTTGTAAACTATTTCGGTACATAATAAAGAGCTCATTATATAAAATAACATACATTTTTGTTTGTACTGACAAGAACTTTATACCTACTCAATAACTTTGTGAATAGTCTGTTTTTTTTTTTTTTTTTTTTGCGAACAATGTGTCTTAACTGTTCATCAAAAAACTGACGGAGGTTTGGCTCATTTTTGATTATTTACAATTTCATGAAGGCTTGTAATGTTTCGTAGTTAGCAAAATTTGTGGATATTGAATAATGGTCACTATCGACTAAACCCATTTTCATGATCTATCAGTAGATGAGGATCGACACGTAGCTGACCCCTGTATTATTGTTTGTATCATTTCTCACCAACAGCCAATTCTTTCTCTACAAACAAACAGCTGTAGTAAGCAAATCATAAGAAATATCAAATAGAGAGAGCATAAAATTTTTTAATCAAGTTTTTCTCTTTTTTTTTTTTTTTTTTTTTTTTTGCACTTGCCACTTTGATAACCATAAATAATCATTACATACACAAAACATGTTGTAAAACTAATAAATAAACAGAGAAAATATTTAATGTTCTCTAATTTATTCTGAATAAGAGGGGCATACAAAATTAGTAACAACTTTTTTTTTATTTCAATGGCTTAGTAAGTGGAACCTCATTAATACAAACCTGAAGGGACCTAACTTTATGCAGTTTGTAATAATGAGGTTCGTATTAAGAGGAGTTAGCAAAAACTAAAAAAATTATGTCTATGCATTTTCAAGAATGTTTAGTCCCAAAATCAAAACTTTCAAACCATCATCATGACTTCCTTTAACCAATGAACTACCCTCTTACTGTTTTATGTAAGAGGGAATTTTTTATTGAACATTTAAGGTAATATTTTATTTCTCATCATATTCCAAGGGGAAAGAAAACCTCTTTGAAGTAATGAGAAGTTTGTATTAACAGGGTTTGAATTAACAAGGTTTTACTGGCATTTGTTAAATATAATTAAGACACATAGTAATGTATCCACAACTTACATGAGAAGCTCTTGACCATTTTGCGTATGAAGTTGCAAAAATGAAGTTTAATATCCCTGACCACAGGAGATTCCTTGTCAGCTTCAGACTCAAGGTATAGCCGAGCACCATCCATGTATTCCACAAAAGTTGGGTGCAAGGACTGAGTGTCTCTGTCCACAACACATGAGCTGAAACACCACCCAAATTCCTGCATTACATAACTCGGCAATTAACAACTGATACAGGATCAGCAAACATAGTACTTTCTAACAGTGAAGACATTTAAGAAAAAAAACATTTTTATAGGTCCCACAAAATTTAATAATCATTAAAAACCTTTCACAGGACTCTTGAGCATCCGAATATAGGAGAACTTAAGATTAATTAACAATTGATATGTGTAAATTTGAAATGAATGTACAGAAATTATTTGTTCCTTTAGTTCATTAGAATTTGGTTTTTGTGTGTGATTTCCTATAGGGTTATTGTGAACACACTTTTGATAATTATGAACCACTTTCGTGGAAACAGCATACACTTGCTGAAACACAAACATCAATGTGGTAGTTATGAATTGAAACAACCAAGTTTCCATAGGGGGAACTTTCTCCTGGTGCAACCCTCCACATCTCCCCTTCCTCTGCAGTTGGATCCATTGCTGTAATACATGTTACAAAAATAAATTTTTTGCTCGTGGATCACACAAGTAGAATTTATTCTTAAGTCGTACTCCAAATGATAGAAACATTTAACATAATCATGAATTTGGAATGTGTAACTGTGATAGGTGCCTATCAAGATAATAAATATTTGTTATCACAAATTATGTACATAATATTCGTAGATACTATGAGGGAATAAGGGAACCGTGGAAATTTTCTGAGTACAAGTTCCGCTTAATGTTGCCTCGCTATGACACATTTCGTTATTACATTGTTCATACTTTAATACCTTAATTTGCTTTAAGTCGGTCACTGATTCATTTAGCATTATCTCAAACTTGAAATGTTTGCTGTGTTTTATTGTGCACTGACTATCTTGCATACCTCTGTTTTACCTTCTCAACCTTCACCATTGATACCACAATATGAATTACTTAGTGCTCCAAAAATGATCTGTGCTGTTTTTTTTACATTAACATTTTAAGTTAAACATTGATTTTTCAACAAACTAGAGTATACACCCATTACCATAAAAATAAACACCTATTAATATGTCACAACTTTTGCGGCTCTTTCTTTCTACCAACAAAAATACTGAATTCAACCTAAAAATAACATGATAGTTTCAACAAATCAGCTTAAATAAAGAAGGTAGCATTATAATCAAGAAATTACAACTAGGGTTAAAGAATGTTTACTACTCCTCCCTTAGCACGAAAGAGTGTCATCTATACAAATTCAATGTAATTGGAGAGAAGTGACGTGAATGTGAACCAACAGCACTAGTAGTCTACACAACAGATTGTGATCAAACACATGCAAGCAATAAGCAAGTTCTCATTTTGATGCAAGCAAACTTCACTCAAATTATTTTTTAAACAACTGGAGTTAAAATGTTATTATATCCTAGCTAACACAGTGACTTTTTGTAAACGCTGCACTGAGTCTACAGATTGTAACCTATTTCGCCTAGTCTACATCAGACGAAAAGTCGTTGTTAGCTCTGATATAATAACATTTTAACTCCAGTTGTTTCTGAAGTAATTTCAGTGAAGTTTGCAAGCATCCAAAATGTGAACTGAGCTAATTGCTTTAATGTGTTTGATCACAACCTGCCTAAACTCTAGTGATCAAACATTTTGGTCATATGACCAAGAAATCAGAGCTAAATCAAACATGTTATTTTTCGTAAATGCCTGTGGTCTGTTTTGTCTACACGGTGCGGTGTGCTGTGTGTGTCGTATCTCCTAATGAGCACATTGTGAAACGGATAGTTTAAAAAACAAAGCATTATTATTAGAACTGCAGAAAAAGTTGTGGTGCAGCAACACTGAACACCAACTTCAAAATCTTTGTTGCAAATTTTGTCATACAAACAACTGTCAAACTTCTTGAAAATACAATGTGTGCTACGGCTGTGTTCATAATTGCTTTACAGTGCCAATAGTGTGCGGAAAGTGATTAGGGGCCCAAAGTACAAGTGTTTTATGATGTAGGGACACAATTTGTATAATTAAACAATGAACAGGAGGCAAATAATATATCATGCGAGTGTTGGTTGACCACACATTCCATTTTTAATGTATACACAAGCAATACAAAACATTTTAACTCTAATGATTAACATTTCGCAATATAAGAAACTTTTATTTTTTTTTCTTTAGACTTATATTAAGGCTTATCTTATTTTTATTTTTTAATGGTGAATTTTAATGACACTGATTTTTTTGGAGCAATATGGTAAGCAATTTCAAAGTTATTGTCATGACAAATGAGTTTTGATTGACTACACACACTTTGATAAAAAAAACATGAGACATTAAGAACAAAAATTTACTAGGTGAGGTCGGACAACCCTCATTCTTGTGAGTACGTAAATATGCCTCTGTTTTTCACGTAACATAGTTGTTTTAACAACCTAACTATGACATTAAGTGAGGAATCACTTTAATTAATGGTTTCAGAAACACTTAACATACTACTGCAGTATGAAAGAAATTCAGTGAATAACTTTCAAAAAATAACTATGCAACTCAAGTGTGTAGAAGAACTGTTGTACAATTCGGTGCTCTGGATACTATAATACGACTGTCCAAACAATTTTATTGACTTAAGTAGAAATTCTTACTCAAAATACAATTATGCTTTATCACTCCAGAAACATATTCAATATATATGTATGCTCCAACTGGTGAACCAGATTTTCTCAGACACCGTTGTACCTGTCCTGGATAGAATATGCTGGTTTGTAGTCAGTTACTGAAGGAAACAAAAAGTTGTTGGATACTGCAAAAGCTGCAATATGCAAAGAATCTGAGATACCCAGGACATGATGGTGGTAACTGCTGTGATTTATGAATAGCTAGAGCTGAGATTTTTGTACAGCACTTTGTTGTAAGGGTTTAAGTGCCCAATTAAAGCATGGTGTTTTTCCATCTCGTCCAGAATAAACAATACAAACATCAGACAAGTTTTTACTCAACAGGTGCTGCATCCAGCCCCTTACCTGTAACAGATTATATTACTGAGGTCAGCACACTCAAATATCATTCTGGCAGTCCCATGTCATTAAAACCCAAAACTCAGGACCATCCATAGTTCCAATCAAAGAACTCTGGCTTCCTCACCCCAAAACACCTACCTACTATCAAAATCACCCAGTTTGAAACCACTGCCAATATTCTCAGATAAAAGAGATACATCATATCCAAAGTAATATATCATCCCTGAATACATAAACACTGTGGTGATGAATAGAAGCTAAGCTAAACCGGTGCAGTTTCCTGAAAATTTTTTAAAAAGATCTGCCACGCAAGTCAGTGTGAGTCGTATCATAACTGGCCAACATAATATAAAATCTGAAAAAGTCGAGCGAGAATGGTTGTTTCATATGGAAGTAGTATCCAGTAATCCTTATTTTAATACTGACCACCAATCAAAGGCAGATCTCTAAAGGCCAAGTAGGTAACATCCACCTCCTACCTTTATGGTAAGTATTCACAACAATTTTCAAAACATGTTGACATGTACCTTCTGTTAAAATAAATATAACACAGAGAATAAACACACCAACTAGTTGTTAGTACCTGATGCCCAGAGTACCGTACTCTGCTAGCAGCTCGAATACTCGCACCAGCTGTAGTCGCAGGGCATCTCTTCGCCTGCGACGTCTCATATTTTCCTGTTTTCTGTCTATTGCTTCTCGTACATACACTAGTAATTCCTCCATCAAGTCTCTGCAACATAAACCACAGCTGGTCTAAGTATAAAAAAAGAGTTTACTGGAATACATTCGGAAACTACATACCACTAAGTACTTCAACATACTGTACGCATTATAAAATAAAAAAAAAAATGCAACAAAGCTCAATAAGAATGTAACCAAATACATGCAAACCGTCTAAGATGCACATATTTTAACCTCAGTTATTCCAACTGCTGACACAATACTTTGTTCCAGTTGCTGAAGTGAAGGACACTACCATCTCGTCGCAAGACACAAATTGTCCTTACCATAAGCTACACACATTAAATTTTTCAATATTTTTCATTATTGTTATTTGTTCCCTAATCAAGAAATTACTGTGCAGAATTCTTCTATGTTTTACATTGTCCCCCTATCTCAGAAACGTTAAATGAGGTTATAGGTTTTTAACTAAAAAGGGCATCATTTCGAGCTGATTCTGGGGGCAAGGACAAAGCAAACAGAGGTCAAAAATGTTAATAAAGAATAATGAGAATTTGCAATTTCATTAAAAAAAATACAACTCGGGATTGTTCGTTTTCATTATTATGTTATTAATATGCAATCAGTCTAACATACAATACTAGGTACCAACGTAAGGCGACCAGCATTTGGAAATTCCTGCAGCCAACCTCTTAAGATGACTGTCTGGGTGGATGTATTTTGCACTTTCAAGGCCTTTAAGTGTGGAAGTGATAAGGACGACAAGCGCACGCATCATGCCTCCCTCTGGCCTCTAGGAGTAAATCACTGAACTGGCGTGCAATTTTCTCGCCAGTAACCCAAATATATAAGACATTCAGTGGTTCCCCTGTCATTTTATACAGTACTATTAAAGATAACATTATGTTTTACACATCTACACCTTCATTAAGAACCTGCACCAAGAGTTTAATTCCTAAAAAGGACAGCAAAAACACTCATTTTTGGCCACAAGAGTCTTTCCAGATTACCTGAATAACTTAAACGGGTGTACACATATATATTTACCTTTTAATGCTATTCCAAAGCAACAATCAATCATGCACACTGAACACGTATTGAATCAACGTCTATCAGCTGCTTGGAATGAGTGAAATATTTTCATCAACGATTAACATCAAGGTCTTTAGCACTGGTGAGGGGTGAGTATGAAGCAGCACCGGTATGAAGGGGCAGGGGAAATGGGAGATCCCCGAGAAAACCCGCCGACCAACGGCATCACCCGTCACGATTCCCAAATGTGAAAATCCGAGGACTAACCCCGGCCGGAATCGAACCCGGGTCACCTCGGTGGGAGGCGAATTGTCTGACCATTCAGCCACCATGGTTACCACAGTCGCTTGGACTGATGGACCCTTTAAAGAGACAAAAAAAGTAAATCTGTTTTTTATCTCTCAGAATTCTTCACAGTCTTAAATGTAAGTACAGTATGCTGAACTGTGAGGAATCCATATTAACACATTATTTACAGCAGCATGCCAGTAAGCCACAGGATCAGAAAAATTTATTTCAATTACACTTCGGCACATTTGCTCTGAAACATAGCATGATTAACTACAAGGTAATATTCCTGATGAACATAAAATTGTTCTGAAGCTGTTTATATTGTATTCAAGTTTTTTATTCTTTGTCCAAAAATATGTATTTAATGTAATTTTTTCAACTGAAGCAATTGAATGACCGCATGTATTTAAATTTTTTATCAGTTCCCTAAGAAACTATGACTAGAAGTTCCACTTTATCTGTTGGTGTATGCATGGGCAAGCATCTGGGGTTGGAAATGTAGTTAGCTTGATTGCTCATGAAAACAATGAGAGAAACAAACAGAGTTGCTAACTAAACAAAAAGAGCTGAGAAAATTGAGTAAATTAGTCGCAAGTAAATTTGTACAACAAAAACAATCATTCTGCCTCTTTTAAATAGGTAATATCACAGAAAAAATTGCAAGTAGGAAAATGTATAAATAAATGTATGTCTGAAGCAGCTGTGTTTCCTCCACATTGTTAACTGTCCCTGGCAGAAAACATTCTTATACTTCAGCATCTTGCAACTTGAGTACACAGAATTAATTGTTATTTTATACCACTGCTACTTTCTATGCTTGGTAATGACAAGCGAGGGAGTTTGAAGTTGACTTTTGTAAGGTTGAAGTCGGAGCTTGACACCTGTACCTTCTAAAGCTCCAAGTTAAACTTTTTAAATGCAAAATATTTATAAGCGTCAATCTTTAAAGTACAGCCTCAATTTTACAGCACTATAACAGTGAATTAAAAGGACTGCCAACTCTATCTAACAAGCCTCAATCATAATCGTCAGGAATTTTTGACCATTAGCAATTTTTAAATTGTAACTATTGGTTATCCGTAAATTTTAATTATCCCATTTTCTATCACTGTGATTTCCAATTTTACGCATTTTCCAATCATCCAAGACGTCGAGCCTTTTGATAAGAGCAGATTATCAGATGATGACTGTGATTAACATTTACAGATTTTAAAAAATTTTTGAAGAATATGATTTTAAAATTCTATTCAAAGTTTGCGAATTTTGACTCAGCTTCAAACATCCTTATGATTTAGAAGTAGTAAGATGTTACTTAAGATGTACTGAAATGTTCATAAAGAAAATTAATGCTTCATCATCACTAGAATATGATACAATAATGGACCACTTGAAGTACACGCCCCCTGACGTCACCGCAGGGGAAAAGTACTGTGGGAAACAAAGCTTGTTTACAAACATGCTGATTTGATAGTTGGTAATTGCAGAAAGCAAAAATGTTGCGCATTCATAGATTAGCACACAAGGGTAAAAAATATTAAGTTTCAATTTCATCGTTAAGATACGCAAATACATAAGATTAATGTTTACCTGAAAAAACGGCAAATTCCAAACTAATAATCCATTTCCGTGACGTACATCTCATCCGGGACATGTGAAGCCAAACAGCTAAATGAAGGTTATGTTCGGTTGCGATATCCATGGAGATAGGAATTGTTTCCCACACCTGACTGAAGCTCCGCCTCTTTTCAAGTCGTCCATTACACATTTTCTTTTCAACTGATATGACTCACGTCTAAGTTTTGATTATGTGAGTTTCTCTTACAAAGTTCCATTCTACTACAAATATGACTACAAAAGTGGGCATAACATAAATATAAATGTTAAGCCCTTATTGTTTTATGTTATGAATCTACTTTTGTGTAATACATATACAGTATGTACTTAATTCAAGCCACTGAACTAAGACTTAATATTTTTGACTTCACATCTGCTACAGAACTGTATTTCAAATAGAGCTAAGGTTTGTGTTTATGCAATACTACTATCAGGAATAAAATCAGATCAAAGATTGGGTACATACTTGAGTGCTTGTGCATTTACTTTCCCCAAGGCATTCACAGCAGCATCTCTAACATCTGCTGTTTCACAACGAAGAAGTGGTACAACCAGCTTATATAACCCAGAGGGTGTGATGCTGCCGCCAGGTGACTTATTATCTGTACGCTCAGCAGATAAACTATCCGGTGAGGAACTAGTGGAAACAAACAACAGTACACACATTATCAAGACCAACGTCTTATAAAACAGAGAACTTCTAGCTACTAATAAACTGTACACATTTATATGATTCTAAAAAATTTTATTTTCTCCAATCACAAGCAAGCATACCTTTTAAAAACCTAATTTTTAATAGTGATGATAATGTGATAGATGTACCACATGGTTTTTTTTTCCCCCTAAAATTAACAGATACAGAAAAAAAGTTTAATACCAACGTAAAGAATCTGAGACTTCACTGCTCTGTCAAAAAATTGCAAAGAACTACACTTTACTAATGACAACTGTAATTTTCTTCTTATTTTGTAAACAATATTTTTTCAGGGAGTGCCTAAGACTAATTCAATTTTGGTACTTTGTAATCCTGTACCAGCACAAAATTCAAGTTCCTGATTACTTAAAAATGTGATTTCTTAAGGAGTAAAAGGTCCTTGCAACTCCAGTTGGTACCTTGTCTCAGACGTATTCCACATAAACTAAATCAATCTCTGAAAATGTTGTGTGAAGAGCATTCGCCAGGAAATTAGCCTACCAAAACCTACGTTTCAGACCAAAAATGTATTTTTCATTTCGTAACCAATGGAAAACATGTCAAGGGAAGCAATTATTTTCTTGTGGCAGAACTGTGAAAGGATACAAAACATAGGTGTAAGAAAAAACTTAAGAACCTGCAATGCAGAAACATCGTTCAAGGTAAGAATACAATGGAAGCTGAAAGCCAGAAATGTAGGATGGGTATTCAACGTAATGTGATTGGGCTCATGTTGCAAACCACTCCTGTGGAGTGATGAGGATTGTAGAGAGGTCACAAGAAAATAATTACTAAGTTCATAAAATGATGAGGATTAATGTCAATTAAAATGGAGGCTGCAATTTCAAGTTACATTTAAGATGCTTGCAGTGGGATGAGAATTTACGGAACATTAATGGGTTCACATTTCATAGCCTTTCTTACAGAAAACACCAAATATGGAGGGGGGGAAAGAGTACGGTGCATAGAGACTAACTAGCACACCTAATGCCCCAATATGACTTGAATGAGTGCATCGAATGCCAAAATTCAAAATCTAGGAAATCTTTCTGGAAGGCGGTAGCACTGATCTGAGAGTCTTGCTGAATGTATTTGAGGGGAATCAAAATGTATCTTGGATACAACTGACATGTTCTCCCAGTGGTAAAAGCCAGAACTCTTAACATATAAAAAAATAATATATTGTGTTGTACTTCTTATAGCAAGATAATTACCATTTGAGGATACCCAAAGAATATCCTCATTAAACATAGACATTCCCTCCTCCTCCCCCAAACAAATTCCTGAAGACAATTAAGTACACAACATATAATGTTGCCTAAATACCACTCACAAGCAAACATGACCTGGAAGTGAAATTGGTAAATAACATTTTGGATAAAACCACCGAAGGTGCAGTATTCATTAACAACTGTACTTTTAATGTACACTAATGCTTACACAAGGCAACAGTTACTTTCCCAGCCAACTGCTATTAAGGCAGAAATACAATAAATATCCTAGGTCCTGATTACTCAACAAGAGAGAGAGAGAGAGAGAGAGAGAGAGAGATATTCACCGGAAAACTCAGAAGAGTAGCCAAACAAAATAACACAAATCAAGAATGGAGGGGAAGTGTACATGAAGTTGAACCTTCTTACAAAGACAGCATGACTTATGAACGGAAAACTACTAATTAATGAGAAAATAAACAACTGTATAAAAATTAAGTGATGTTCAAAACTGATGCAAGAAAATTGCAAATTATTTGTTATCGACATTGTTCAATTTACACAGATGATGTAACAACAATCCTTATGCTTTAGGTAGAATGAGTGTCAAAAAATTGATCCAGTAACAAAAACATGGACATTCAAGAAGAAACATCCTTCCTTTCAACACTGCAGATTACCATAATTGTCATGTGCCCTTTAGTATCATATTGCAAGTAATTTACGAATTTTCAACACTAAACTGTACCCATTTTGTCACATTTACTCACAAATATTACAAATACAAGTTCTGTTAGATATAAAGTAGTAAATATTACAACAGCCTGAATCATGGTGGGTCTGCTAAGCTGTCGAGCTACAGTGCCTGCGAAGCATTCGCAAGAAGTAGTGGTACTGGTGACATGAATGTGCTGAATGCAAGCAGCCTGCAGCTGACAGTGTCCAACGACTGAAGCAACGAACACATACACACGCACACAACCTCACCTGCTACGCTTGTGTCTGTTTCTATACTGGGCTGCAGCCATGCGGCCTAACGTTTGAGACTGCTGCACCAGATTCTCGAGCGACCGACTCAGCATTCCAGATTTCAGTGGCTCAATGTCTTGGCCGCTTCAAAATTAAAAGAACAAACAAACTGCAGAAAATGTGAGCGGAAAATTTAGTGATGATAGAAAATATGGTTACAAGCTGTGGAGTTATTCTGCGATGAAACGAAACATCGAAGCAAAAAACGTACTTCTATCCCAGTCCGACCACCTTGGGTTATTAAACACTGCAGCAGAATTCAATGAAAAAAAAAAAAAATACCACTAGCCCCAAAACACAGTGTTAGGCACTCAATCTGAAACACTATGAAGCAATACATTTCCAGTACATAAACACAGTAAAAAATAAATCACACGTACCCAACACCAGAGAAAGCATATGTAAATTGTTTAATACAACATACAAAACACCTCAGGCTACATAAACATGTGTACTAATCTAAACACATGAAAACAAAATACAGTAGTCCATCCATCCGCTCATGTATCAATCTATCTGTCCGTCCATTTATCCATCCAACCACAACCCTTGTGACAATTTAACTGGCACTGGTATTTTTATCACAAACATTTGTAGTCTAATGAAAAGTGTCCAGTACCGGTACTTCTGGTGTATATTTCAGAAGGAACAACTGGTTTAGTGAAGTCTTTTGTACAAAAGCCAGCCTGGTGTCCAAAGGGACACCAAGATCTTCCCATCTTCTTCAAGGCATAGATGACATACATTATGACTGGATTGTTTTTCTCTGAGCATGCTGGGTGTAGAAGACTGCATTGCAGATTATATATAGGAACGCCTAGGACCATGCGTCACTTCTGCTCGTAGATGTGGCCTGATATATGTATGCTTCACTCCACCACATCTAGACATCCTGCAAATTGCTGGCTCAGTGATAACTTGAATGTCGTCACACAGCATCTTCCAGTGATGCTCTGGACCGCTTACCTCAGATATTTTCTCCGTCTTTTTAGTTATGACAAGGAACGTGCTAGAACTGGTGCTTTCGTCAGCACCATAATTTGAGTGACTAAAAATTTTAGCAGAGTTTAATCATGTGTTCAGCACAAGATTTTTACTTAAGGCCAGTAAGTTTTTTATTATTTACAACAATTAATTATATTTAGTATTTTACTATTATGTCATATGAAAGTTTGTATTGATACAGGCTTTCTTGTATAAATGTTTTCTCGCGATTCTTCAGCAAAGTGGCCATGAGATAAAAGCAAATACTATAGAGACAAATAACCGGACAGCTCTGCACTAATAAAGAGAGAAGTGTGTGAAAAATAACCTAGTGGCACGAGGTGAAACTTCTACATTATGTTCTGACTTTTTTGTGAACTTGGATTTTCTCTTATTTATATGTTTGGCTTACTGCTGATTTTGTCTCTATTCTTAATTTTAGATTCTGACAACGAGAACTAGTCTAGAAAAAAGAGCTTTTCTCTACACTGTTATGTTAGCAGAATAAATAAGAAACTAATCAAACATAGTGTGCTGTTATTTGTAGACTTGACATGGAATTGCAGTCATTGTCCAAAATTGCACAAACTGTCTGGTATTGGTTTTATAATGAGTGTACATGAAGACAAGAGGACTTACGATTCAGCAGTCAAGCCAAGCAACCGAATGTGAAGCAGTAAGTGGGCCACCAAGTTGGCAGAGGGATAATGCAAAGTGCGCTTGGGGTAGATATGAGAGGTGGCAACATAGAAAATGGGACAACATTACTGAATGTGAAGCAGCATTCCAGCCTGCAGTCACAGTAAGAAGTTTGGCCAATACAGTGACAGAGAGCAACCTCTGTACGAGGTTGCAGTCAACTGAGAAACTCCTCGACAGAATACCGAATGTGGGACAGTTACACAACCATAACAACTGAGCACTGGGCACTGCCATTCTGCTGTAGGTATAGTAACGGTGCAACAAAGTTGTGTATGCAGATGTCAAACGTATAACCCTAGCAAAAAGTCAAAAGAAACTGTTGTGAGAGATTTATTTCTCTGCCTGATTGCCCTACGGTGGGAATACTATTAAAATTACAAAACGTGGAACTGCTAAACTTACCATTGTTGTATATAAAAGAAGTAATATCTTCCAGCATGAAAATTAAATCTGCATGATGCCTACAATATATAGCATTTATATTAATAAAATATTTCAACAAATAAAAAGCACTGAGTCATTACAAAGGTGTGAAAATGAAAGTATGTAGTAGTCAAAATATAAACAGAACATTGGGTCATACGCTACTAGGTATTTTACCTGATCAAGAATCTAACAACACAGCTGCTTCAGACCCGTATAATTCCAGCAGCACACACTGTAGTAACTTTTTTTAATATATACTGGCAAACAGTTCAAGTTATCACGTGCAAATGAATATCAAGTGCAAATATTTTACTTTTTTCAAACACCATGAAAAAATTGTAGTAATAATATTCGAAAAAACATTATGTTTTTATTTTTTATAGAGATAACTCAGTACTAGTTATGCACATATGTAAACATAAAGCAACAAATGAACATTAGTTAATACAAAAACATAATAGTACTGTCATCCAAGTTCAATCTGGTACAAAATATAATACTATACTGCATGGTGAAAATACTGCACTATGAATATCTTTACTGCTGATGACTCAAACTCTTGCATATTTACCTTTCACTTTAATGAAAATTTTCTAGTATGAATGATCAAATAGATAAGAAAGTTAAATTTCTGAAATAGCCACAATATGCTAAATAAAAATGGAAATTACACACAAAAACAGCATTGGATAATGAGCTACAAAAACCAGTATTATAAGTGGACCCTTTTTACAGGTTACATGGCACGGTATTGAGTCTGTTCGAGTATATTAGTCTGACTATTAGTGCCAAGTACGTTCAAGCCCACATTTTCATACAGTAATTAAAAATGCAGTAGATTGTAATGTAAAGTCATTAGATTCCCTGTAAAGGTATCTGTGGTCATGACACCTTTTATATATAACAACTCAGCTGGCCAAAAATGTTTGCTGTTATAAACCAGATTCTGCAAATACCACTAGAGTGCTGGGTTCAATTCCAAGCAGAGTCAACCCCCAGATTTTTCACATGTGTAAAATGTGGCCAACTTTGCAGTTGGCCGGTGGGTTTCCTCTGAGTACTCGTTTCTCCACCCTTTGTACTACAACATAGGAATTCTTTAACATTCTGAGCTCAGAACATTCCTAGGGCAGCTAGTTAGAAGCCCTTTCTCAGGGCGTGATACCCTGCCGGGTACTCTCCCCGTACACTATTTATTATTTTGGAAACACGTAGCTTATAAACATACAGCAAGAACTTTAAAATCTTGAAAACAGGGACACACAGACACTTAGTACAATGGTCATATTTTCTCTAGCAGCTGTACTGGTGAATCTTGAACACTACACCTATGGTGGCGATCTTCCCAACAAACAGCACATGATTGGTTCTCTCATTTCAAAAACCAATGAAATACCTAGTATTTCAGCGAAATTGCCACAAAACCTCACATAGAAGTTCTGCCACTAATTCTTACAAAACAATAGTGTGGAATCTGTATAACATGACTACCTCACTGTATTGATCAAAGTGAATATCTCCTGCACAGCTTCTATGTCGTTAGTTCCAGCTTAGATACAGAGAACTTCATTTCCATTGAAATTTAAAAACTCCAAAAGTAACAGTATAAAATCTAATTTAAGTAAAGAAATAAGTTGCATAGTCGTATTGCTTTCACCTCAAATTAGATTTCAACATAAAACTACCTATTAACATACAACATAAATACAATATATGAAAATCATCACATGCATTTTCTATATTTCTCTGAAAAGTCAATACAGCTACATTACCCCACTAGTATAAAGCACTTGAACCAAATCTGATTCTAAACAAAGAAAACATAAACTTAAATTATTGTAATTTAAGATGTGTAGTTTGATTCTATTAGCCAAACAACGTTCCTTAACATACTGTAAAGATGTCTAAATTAAACACGTTGGAATTTCCGGATACTCCTAAAATGTAATGAGACATTAACAACAATTAAATAAATGTAGTAAACTTCAAGCACAGAATTGAAATACAACCCATACCATACAAAACTCATCTATGGAACAAATTCGCAATAATAATAAAAAAAATGCTAAAAATGGTTAAATTTGCAATAGATAACCTACCTGTTGTTAACATTATTCCTTGAAAAAGAACTACACAAGAGCAGGAGTGTTTATCTGAAGAACTTTGTGTACGCCTAAAGTAAAGTACATGACTTATCTCTTTGGACTTGCCAAATGTACACTGACTCTAAGCAGCAAAATGGCAGGTACAAAACAAAATTCGCACTGCAGTTTTTTAAATGCTGCCACTTTAGCTGTAACAATCATCCAGTCCAACAAATAGATTGATGCTACATAAGTACCCTTTCATCTATATCCAATCAAGTACAATCTATATAAAAGAAAACACACACTGACTGACAACATGCAATTTTTTGGATAGTTTGAGAAATACTCGTGTGTTCTGTGTTTCCATAACTGTTTTGCCTAGCATTGTGCTTGTGATGTTGTTGGGTCATCCTGTTTAGTGTGTCACATTGTTTTCATCTCAGTTGTTGTTTGAGATATGTTAATTTTGGTGTCCTCAGTTTTTTCCTATTCATTCTATCTTTCTGAGACAACATAACACTGCAATGGAATACGTCCACAAGTTTTCATTAAATAAAGTATACTTCAGAAGCTTGAGTGTCACTCACTATCTTAGATTCTTGGCACAAAGTTTTCACCTTGAACCTGACATATAACACATGCTGATTTCATATACTCACTGCTCACTCCTTTGCACGTCTGGTGTTTAACCCTGGACCAACGACTCGTACACTCAGCACCGACGTCTTTCTTCAACTGCCTGAAGTATATCCCCTGTCCCCACACACTTACTGATTGGATACTAGGCAACCACCTAGGTTCATAGAACACAGTGTCTTTCAGCCATCACTTCTACACCCTTCTCTTGTATCTACGAGCAGGTACAGCTTTGAACATTAATCTCTCTCTCCTCCGCTGGTAACGTCTGCATATCAGCTACATCGTGGTCTCTCATTGTGCAACGTCTAGTTTCTCGAAACCTTCTAGGTTGCGACGCTATGTCTTCCCAACATTTCCTCAAGGTGCACCTCGATTCCCGACTGCCTTCCTGACCTATCATTCCATCTTCCCTATGGTCTGCAATTTTCTCCTCCACTTAATGGTCGTCCTCATTTCCTTATCATTCCACTTAACAGAATCAGGCTGGGTGGTATTAATGTGCCAACTTACTCACCTCCCTTATACCCTTGGGATCCTGAACTAAGCAATGAGGTTCGTGACCTACTTGCCAGCTTCTCTCAATCATTTTCCGCAGAAGTGACTCCTGCCTCCCTCCTCAGTATATCTCGGGCCATGAATCCTTTTTCCACCTCAAGTTTTTCTGGCATACTGACCGGGTTATCTTTTTCGCTTACTTCTGAGGCAACCTAATTGTGGCAACCTGGCTGACTGACTATTTCTGCTGGGTCTCTATCATCTTGTCGAGCTTATATAAGGCCCAAGGCTTTCTGCCTCTCCTCCAAGGTCTGCCTTCCTCTTCATCTTGAACCAAGTGCTCCTGGATACTCTCCTTCTGCTGCTGGTGGATCTTTCATAGCTATCCTACATATAATTTTGTGGTACTTCCGTGGGAATCTCCCATCCAGTATGTTGGTCCTTATTGCAACACAACTACGTACAGACCTTTTAATTTCTCTGCAAACCCAGCATGGAAATCTGCTGCTGTCTTACTGAAAGTGTGGGTCCTCATATAAAGCCAATCTTTGGGATGTATGTCCATGTTGGCACCCTTTCCTTTCTTCGGATAGACTTCCACTCTGTAAGCTCTCTGAACTTTGTGAGCCTTCCTGTACCTCTCTTCTCAGCTCACTTTAATTTCTTCTCCCACAGCCTGGATGCTAAGAATTTCCCATTCTCCTGGCACTTTTTTAACTCTTTCCTAGCAACAACTCTCCAGGCGACGAATCAACTGCTTTATTTGTTCTCCTTCTTACGGTGCGTAAATAGGTATACCATTCCCTATGGTATTCTCCTATGGTCACCCAAATAACTTTCTTAAACTCCTGGTTATTCCTCTCTGCTGGAGTGGCTCATTGGTGGTAATTTGGAGTTGTCAAATGTTCGACTAGCCACCTGGCACAGGCCATTACCCACATCTTTCCTACAAACTGGGTACCGTGGTCAGTGAGTACAGATCTCGGGTTCGACCTTCACATTCAGGGTGGGGAATGGTAAGTAAGATGCATTTTAGTCTTTAAGCTTACACCCTTGCCATATACTGCTTAGTTTTCTCGGTGATCCTTGTACACGTGTCACAACAATACAGTATTTATATTAAATAAATGTATTTATCTTCCCTACAAAAAACCTATGCAGCTGTCCACCAGATGAATCATACTTCACTCACTCTCTAGCACAGCAGTCCCTCTGCTCTAGTTGATTGTCCACACAATGCTGAGAAGTCTTTCGATGAATGTCATCATGCTTGCTCACTTCTACCCAGAAATGTCTCCCTTTATCCTCTCATCTTGTTGCCTGTCGCTGATACTCTCTCAGCTCAAACATCAACACTAACGCCCCACACTATAATTGCTCACTCAAACTCAAACCTAAGCATTAATAGTACATATTGTTCCCTGCACAACTCATCATGTTGACGAAGGTGCACATTACAGATTGTTCCACTAAAGAAAAAATTCCCCAGACATTCTAGTAAGTTTCTGTTAATGTAATGTAGCACTTTCTGGCGACTCAAGGGCGGCTCCAGGGAGGATTTCCAGGAGTGGAGGGGCTACATAGTACCCCAACATTCATTCACCCTCCCATTACAGAGACGGGTCCGGGGTTTTTCCTCCAGGAAAATAAGGATTTTAAGGTGCGAAATGAGGATACTTCAGCATTTTTGTGGCAGAAATATTAACAAAATCTTAGAAACATAAACTTTCAGCATATTTTAAGATCAAGATTATGGTTGGCATTTTTTGAGTAAATGGTTAAGCATGGGTACCCAAGCATTTTTTGTAAAAACAGGGTGGCATGTTTATTAAACTTGGTAATCTGCATGTACTATTGTGCGTGCATTAAGTTTAACTTAAATAAGGCACAACAGTTGCCGACTGGCATATCAAATATATTATTTTATGTATAAATCGGACGGATCATAAGTGTAATTTTTCCCACTGGGGGGATTAGCCGTTTTCATTGGAAATTTCTGCTAATATTTTGTATTATTATAACTCAGAATGGCCTGAACTATAACCATATCTTACCCACAAATAAAGTCTTCACAAACAAAAATTTTTGAAATGTCTAAAACTTACTACATTAGTAGGCGTAATGGTTTATCATGGGAAAAGTATAGCTAACTGAAATGATCATTGTTATTGGCTGCTATTCCTACACTCTAAATTAGCATCAGTGTGATGCTTTGCCGTTGATTTCCACTACTCAAATCTGTGAAATTAGCTTCACTTTGAAATAAGTGGAAAACTTTTAACTGCATTAGGCGGATAAATTCTCTGAGGGAATTAGTGAGTTCTGATAACTATGTAATTATTACCAATTGAAGCACATAGGTATTAATAATATAACACATTTTCTCAAATTCTAGCATTTAAATGTATATTTTTAGAACAAATTTACATTCAGATTTCAGCTAATGGTTTGCAGGAAGAATAAAGTAAAAATATTTATGGAACCCAGAAAGGAATTTCAATAACAGAACTGCAACATTAGTCTGATTTTAATTTCTGAAAGGGATTAATAAGAGATCACATTTTATTTTAACAAATTGAAAGGATAAGATTTTATGAATATATGTATACAAAATTAAGTGTCTTCACTCATCAATGCACTGCCCAAACCGCTCGACCTAGAACTATAAAATTTTGAGAGTAGATTCCCCTTAACCCGTAGGCATCCACTGCAAGAATTTTTTTTTAAATTTGAAAATAAAGGGGGTGAAAAGGGGTTAAATGTAAAATGTATTTTCAAACAATCCCTAATATCTCATTAACCTGGAAGCTATAAAAAAAATATATATATATATTTAATAGCTGCAAAATATTGACCAAACAAATGCATATTAGTACATTTTTCAATTTTTCAAAATTTAAAAATTAATGGAGTGAAAAGCCGTAAAATGTGTTTTTCGTCAATCCTTGATTCCTCTTAAACCAGGTATTGAGGTGAATTTTCTTTCAGAATGATGTTTACGTAAGTATCTAAAAAGTATTATAAGATTTTTCGAAATTCCAACTCACAAGTCATTAAAAATATAAAATGTACTTCCAAATTATTATCCGTATCTCCTAAACCAGCTAAAATACTGAGATGATTTTTGTTTTAAAATGAATCTTACATACATATCTAAAAAGAAATTTCAGGATTTTTCTAAATTTGACCTTGAAAGCCGGTAAAAAAATAAAACGTGTTTCAAATAAATCATGTGTATCTTTTAAACCTGTTGAGTTATTGAGATGATTATTTTGATTAGAACCAAGCTTGTGTAAATATTTACAAAATATGTTCAGAATTTTTATGAAATTAGACAATAATGGCTGTGAAAACCAGTAAAAAATTACAGAACTCCCATGGAGAAACAATTCAAAAGTTGTTATTTTTTGCCATCCTCTTCTTAAATAAACATCTTTTGTCTTGGGCCTGTACACACGTAAGAATTCTCACGACCTTCCTTGAAGCAATCGTATGGAATGATATAAGTCTGCGGTGTGGGAGATTATGGGGTCGTATCCAGGGTAAGACTTAGTGACTGGCATTATTGTGTTATTATATACGCACCGATTAGTGGCAGCTGGATGATTGTGAAAGGACAGTCAAATTATTTGGACTGCTCTCAAAAACTAAGGTCTTGAAAGTCGGCAAGGTACAGATATGGAATAGTGCCTGAAGTGAAGGGCGGGAGAAACCAATGATCCCACAGTGTCATCATCCAGGCACAGTTCCCACTTGGAAAAATCAGGTTGAACCAGATGGTAATCGAACCCGGAATAAAATAATGTTATTAAATATCACAATAATACCTCCCAAATACCTTACCGAGGCAAAAATGTGTGGTAGAGGGCTGAGATATGCACATATTAAAGAAAGCTACCAGACATTTGTGTGTCATCTCAGAATATAGGTACACAACACCATTTAAATTTTCCTCTGTGCATTTGAAGAAATTGATTTTGGCGTAAAAATCTGTGTTTGAAACAGATTAAACTTAAGGTATATATGACATAAAATGAGACTACAACCACTAACCAATATTTTAAACAGAATTGCTGTTTACTTTAAATTATTTCAAGTGGGCAAAGCCGCAGCCGGGCAGCTAGTATTGTACAAGGAACTCTGTTAACTTAGTTTATTTAGGCTGACATATTTTTTAACTGAATAAAAATTACAACTTCTTCCTGAAATAAAAAAAAAAAAAAATAAATAAATAAAAATTACAAAAATAAAAAAAACTTCAAGTAACCATAATATTTTCTTAGAACAGAAAAATGTATAGAATACACCTACAATTTATAAAACAAAACAGTTTGAAAACATTTTCATTAAATACACGACAATATTTTACTGCATTTAGAATTCCTCTGAAAATTTGACCGGACGTTTGCTTAATCTGAGGCTAGCCAACTTCCAGATTTAGCACACGGTGGTAAAACCAGCCCTAAAATGTTTACAGCTTATCAGACAAAAATGAAAACTTTCTGGTAACGTAGGTGGTGTCATTAAATTCAGAAACCGTACTTAGAACATTTACACACGTTTTTACAGACTGCAACAAGCAATACTGATACCTAAATTGTTATTATAAATTTAATACAATGCAGTTCTTCATTTATGAAATTCTCTAAACACATAAAACGTTTAAATTCAGAGTTCACTATTAAGAACTCTCGTCAGTCTCGTATATAACTATATTACAGATATAAATGTTACATACCATCATTTTTAACAAATAAACATTTTTGTTAAAATTAACAATTAAAGTAAAGAACTATAACTAATCCCTTCATAAAAATTGAAACCCATCCCAATTGTCAATTGAGTTGCAACAATGCAACAGTCAATAAAAAACTTATTTTCACATAAGTGCATGCGTCAACGAATAGAATTTGTTTTCCTTCGTAAACGAAAATTATAATTAAGAAAACTCTTGCACTGAACGCAAGGTTCACAGTTGCAACTTTAAACTGCTTGCTGCGGAAAAGTGTATGGACATTTACCGGATAAATGATAAAGGTAAATAGCTATTTTTCTAGAGGCTTATTTTAAGTTTAAAAGTACTTAACACAATGTTTAAAAGGTAAGAGATTAAATTCTATAATCCAAACTTACCATATTGTAAACGAAAGTCACAAGATAAAAATTGCCAAATTAATTGCTGCTGCAACCTATCGCATAGCACTACAAGAATATACTGCCTTGTCACACAGAACACGTGATGCCATTGGTTAACCTTGAAAATTCTCTCCCTCCCTTATGCCTCAGTCAGTTCATTTTTCACTGGTCAGTCATAAAAACCCTAAAGAGGGCCCTGTCTATGTTAATGGGCATTTTCTCTCTCCCCACCTTACCAAGCTTTGATAATTTTGCAATCTCTGATTCAATTTTTTTTGAACTGATGGCTAGGAGGTAGAGGCTGGGGGGAGGAGGTGCTATAGCCCCCATCGGGGCCCTTAGAGCCGCCCTTGCACTGACTGTATGATGACAAAAAAGTACCTAGCCTTTGAAAGGTAAGTAGAGAGGCTGGTAGATGGGCAAAAGTTACTTTGTAAGTGTTAGCTCCTCACAAGTGTACGGTAAAAAGCTTCAACCAGCTTAAACATTATTATTCATGCTATTTCTTGAAGAAATTGAGTTTGTAGAGCTACAAATTATCTCACTACCAACCCGACTCCAATGAGAATGACCGAGACGCACATACAATGAATCCACATTAATCAAAACAAACTAAATAGAAATAAGTTTTCATAAACTGTTTCTTCTTTCATTTTTGGTGAGAGATGGAATTTGCTAAACATATGTATGTATAGAAAAAAATATTTGTAATTTAACCTATAATATCCAGTCCACTTGCAAAAATAAATCAAACTAGGTAGTTATAAAAATGTATTACAGTAAAACTCTGTTAAGAAGTTCCCACTTAAAAAGTATTCCCCTATAATATGTTTGAATTATATTTACCCTTCCATTACTACAATAGTAAATTTACTCTTTAAGAAGTTTTTCCCTGTTAATAAGTTTGAATTTATTCAGTCCCTTCAGAAACTTCTTAACAGAGTTTTACTGTATATTCTAGAATGTTGGATTACTTGAGCTAAAATTTTAAACTCCTAAGAATTTTTGTAACTATCACTTTCACCTAACTGTAACAAACTGAAAACTTAAGTCCCTCAATAATTGCTGTGGATAGGTTTCAATGTTATTCCAATAATAGTAACTGATACTGTAATTTAGTGTGTCACAGTACTGGGTGGAGGAACTGGTGGCTGGCCACAGCACTTTTATAATCTACTGGTTATCAATACAACTGCATGGATAACTCACTGTTTCAGTGCTACATTTCCAGGGACAGGACCTGGTCCTATATCCTCTCACTTGTCTACTGTCTATTTGAATATTAACATAAAAGATTCGTGAGTCAGTTTTAAGCTGAAATTGTGTTAATGCAAGCTCAGCAGTAAATAAATGTGTCGATTCATTGTCATATACATATATTTTTTTATGTATCTACCACGTTTTCGCAACCCTCTTTCGGCCGCCTTGAGTTGTTGTCTGGTGCTTCTCCGCAAGCGACGCCGTGGTTTAATAAGTTAAAACAATAAATAGGTGACATCACAACATACTGTACACACACACACACACACACACACACACACATATATATATATATATATATATATATATATATATATATATATATATATATATATATATATATATATATATATATATATATATATATATATATATATATATATATATATATATATATGACAAATGCACAGCCATCTAATATCTACTGATAATGATTATTCCAAGAAGCCAGCTATAAAATCCTGCAAAAGTGTAAGGTGTTGGGAGAGGGAGGGTAGGTATTGACAATGAATATAGGTATTTCATTCAGAAGGGCCTCTCCTGTTCCCAAAAAAATATCTTCTGGAAGACAAAACTAGTTTCAAAATTCATCCCCACACAAACTGCAGAAACATCTTTCACACACACAGGGCCTCTCCTGTTCCCAAAAAAATATCTTCTTGAAGACAAAACTTGTTTCAAAATGCATCCCCACACAAACTGCAGAGACATCTTTCACACACATTAAGCATCCACTGTTTGCAACAAATTCTGTCACTATCAACCACGCACAACTACAGAAACATCAAAATTTACAAAGAAAAAATAATCATGTCAACTTTAATACGTGCAGGAAAGCAAAGCAATTCTGTCTCTTAAAAACACAATAGAATAATACAATTTTATCACTTAAACATCATCACAGCAGTGCACACCACCACCAGCATACAGCTTCTTTAAAACAGATATAACAATTCAGTAAGTGTATCATAAATCTCATTAAATGTACAACTGCATACAACTTTTAGTCTTTTATATGTCTGTCAGATGATATAAAATAAATAACCACGAACAGATAATTAACAAAAAACAATAACCAAAATACAGCTTGTTAAAAAATGTATTTTTGCTATTTTATTATTTATTCTCCATTTAAATATTGTAGGAACTTCTAACACAATTACAGCACAAAAAAAAAAACTTCCAAAACATGCTTGTACTGAATAGTTCAATATTACTTAAGCATTTTATACTTTTTATAAGTTATAATTTGATTTTAAAAATTCAACTGTGCTTACATCATAAATTGATTCTCTTCAAAATTAAAGATAAAAGCAATCAGTTAATACACATTTTTCCAGAACAGCAAAAAAACTTATTCGTTGAAAACAATTGATACAAAAATATATTAATTCCTTTACTGTATTACTTTCCACAAATATGCAGTCAAGTCTGAATAGGTTCCGAGTAGAAAATGTAATATGAACAGAAAAACATTACTTCATTGTTCTACACAATATCTGGGGTGGAAATTTTACAGAACATAAAAAATTTTATGTACAGTAAAATCTATTTTTTTATATATAAACAAAGGAATTATGTACTATGTTTGGTGACTTGTATATAGTTGTACATAGCGTGTTGTTCTTGTGAGATCTGCACGTGAACTTGTGTCATTCTTGCATCAAGACATGCAGCGGCCAAGAAACCGGTTCAGGGCTAGAAGTGCCAGTGTTAACTCAAGATGGCCGCGTAGCAAGTTGTGCTACGAATTAACTGCTGTTTTTATTGGGAATTCGTCCCA
>PNEQ01042914.1:6779-32823 GCA_003012365.1 Medauroidea extradentata | reverse complement strand
TGCCATCTCACACACATGCTATGTATTTGGGGAGCGTGTAATACAAAACTATTAAACAGTATTGAAGTAATTCAGAATAGGGCTATAAGAAACATCAGTGATAATAAAGTTAAAATTACTTTACAGGACATGTATATAGAGCAAAAAATCTTACCCCTGAAACTAATGATCGAAGAGCAACATACCAAATTAGCATACACAATGTTTGGGAAATATACAAAAAGTAACACGAATTTTCAATTCAATAATAATATCCATACACATAACACAAGAAATGCACATAATGTGGCAATAAGACCAATGAAAACAACAAAATTTGGCAGTAAAAGCTTAAAGTATAAACTGACAAAATCATATAATAAAATACGACCAGAATTAAAAAACATAACTAACATTAAAATCTTCAAAAATCGGCTGAGGAAGTATATATGGGAACAATTCAGTATCCTAAGAAAGCCTACACAAAGATAATGAGTCTTGTTTAATCTAGGTTGGTGAATTGATGTAAACTTTAGTGTAAAATTGTAGCATTTAGTTTTATCTTGTTTAGAAAAAAGTATGTAAATAACAAGCACCGTTGTAAGAGTGAATGTAAGAATTGCCATCACTGAAATGTATGTATGTACTGTCCCTACTAATGAGTCAACTCTGACTCACTGGGACCTCAAGAATACTTAAAAAAATAAAAAATAAATAAAATAAATAAAATAAAATTAAATAAATGCATAAAAGTGTACAGTTCATGCTAGGAACGATTGTTTTTATAAATTGGTTTTAAAGACTGAAACGTTTGTAATTTTAGTTTTCCAGAAAGAGATTATTATATTATAAAATAGGTGGTAGAATGCAATGATAAGTTCAACTAAAGTGTAACAAAAAATGTTCATTGTTGTTTCAGAATGGCCCGGAACAGGAAAACTAATAAAGGGATGTTGACAGCAGAATCCATGAAGAGAGTGGTTGCACTGTGTCTAGAAGGAAAAAGCATTCGAAAAGCATCAGCTGAAGTAGGAGTTTCCTTCCAGACACTTCAAGGGCGAGTCTTTGTTAGCTAAAGCCTCCTACTATTTTATGAAACATTGTCCATTTCATGTAACTAAGCATTAGGTTTATTGTTGTGGTTTCAGGTACGTCAAGAAACAGAAAAAAATCTCGGTGAAGAAATCAGAATTACACCAAATTAAGCATGCAGACGAATTTTTTCGGATGACTAGGAAAGAGAATTGGTGGAATACATAGTGACATGTTCACAAATGTGTTATGGCTTATCTACGATTGAAATCCGTAAGTTAGAATATGACATGGCATTAGTCAACAAAACAGAAATTCCTCAAAATTGGGCTAAGTTACAATTAGCTGGGCTAGACTGGCTGAAGAGCTTCTTAAAACATCAACCTACATTGAGCATTAGACAGCCCAAAGCCTGCAGCTTATCCAGAGTTATTTCATTTAACAGGCAGAATGTTACAGAATTCCATGACAACATTGATGATGTTAAATTAAAAGATCACCACACTTTGCTGGTGGCACAATGATATTCAAACTTGACAAAACTGGCACAACCACAATCCAAAAGCCCAAAAATATAGTTGCTGCTAAAGGTGCTAAGCAGGTGAGTAAATGTACCAGTGCAGAGAGAGGTAAGCTAGTGACAATATGCTGCATTGTTAGTGCGAGTGGGAATTCGCTTCTCCAGTTATTTCCAAGGAAGACATTCAAGTATTTCATGCTTTTTGGAGGTCTACCAGGAACACTAGGGTTAGCAACACCCTCTGGTTGGATGAACTCTGACTTATTTCCTCAAGTAATGCAGCATTTTGTCAAATTCGGGCACAGCACCAAAGATAATCCTTCACTGTTGATTTATGATAACCATGAAAGCCATCTTTAATGTGCAGCCCTCAAAATTGCAAAACAGAATGGTGTGCATGTCGTTACCTTGCCTCCTCACTGCAGCAATAAAATGCAGCCTTTAGAACCATCTGTCATTCTGTCATTCAAAGCTACTTATAATGCTGCAGTTGACACATTAATGCTTGTACATCCTGGGCAGCCAATCATAATTTACGAGATAGCAAGGTGTGTTAAAGTAGCACATGAGAAATCGATGGCACCATAGAACATAACATCAGGGTTTCGGAAACCTGGGGTGTATCATTTCGATAGAGATGTTTTAACTGAAACTGATTTTTTAGCATCTGCAGTAACTGATCGCCCTATTCCTGAAACGACATTACCTTCCACATCTACAGCTGGACATTGAATTCGTTGAAACTGACGACGACATGGACTTGGATAAAGAAGCAGAACCTACTGGATTTGAAGAAATCGAACGAGACCTTAGGGAAGGTGACTACGTGCCAGTGAAATTTCACCAGAAGAAAAACATATGGCTATTTTTGTTGGCATAATCACAGGACCAAAAGATGATGGAGACTATGAAGTCAATTTTCTAAGGAAGAGCTAAAATATGCAGGACGAATTTGTCCATTCTACTGTGTCAGACATATCTTCAGTTAATGAAGCAAACATTAAAATGATTTTATCCACACCTGCCCCTCACAAGGGAACAAAAAGGCAAGCATCATACTATCACTTTGAAGTTAATTTTGGAAATATTGATGTACGTTAATTTCTGTCTGAAATATTTTAGCCTATTTGAATGCAAATAACACCTTATTTACTTTCGTAACAAACTGAAATATAAAAGTAAAAAATTTAACTTAAATTTTGTACATATTTGATTAAAGTGATCCAGTGTCTGATAGTGCCCCTATGTGGGGCACAATCAGATAATTAACAAACTGAAATGTAAAAGTAAAAAATTTAACTTAAATTTTGTACATATTTGATTAAAGTGATCCAGTGTCTGATAGTGCCCCTATGTGGGGCACAATCAGATAATTAACAAACTTATGTTTAAGAATTTTTCTTGCTAAAGTTTATGTGATACCATTTTTGTAATATGCCAATAGTGAAATGAAAGCGTACTCTATAACTAGAAATTATAAAACTAAAGTTTCTTCAGTATATAATTTTTTTTTCTCGCAAAAAGTATAGTTTGTGTCGAATTGTGCCCCCCTCTCTCCTACAATCATTATAGTTTTCATCTGATGAAACTCCCGAGAAGGGCTTAAGTAATTATGTCACAATGTGAATGCTATAATTGTTTCTTGAATATTCTGACCAAAATGTTTTGTCAATTATTGTTCATTAGATGCTTATTAGAGTGTCCAGATTATATATAGATATATATAGTGGCAAATATATATATATATATATTTGCCACTATATTTTATTGAATAAATAAATACATTTATAATATGAAAATAATTAACTTATAGTGAAAATATACTGTTGTACTGGACATCCTTCATTTGGGCCATGGGAAGTAGTCTTCCCACTGCTGTACACCGTTGTTTTAATCAAGAAAAAAATATTATTAAAAAGTATTGACATTGTTAGTAGTCTAAAGTAACCCAATTTAAGTACATTAACTTGGCTTGACAATTTTTTAAAAGTTGCCCATGAAAAGGTTAACACTGTCAACATGATTATATATTTCGGTATGTCAAATAGTTATATCTGCAATTAAAAACATAAAATACTATACTAACAGTTGTAATCACACTCTTAACAAAAGAAATAATTTTAAATTACATAATGTTTCCTATATTACGATTTTATTTTAATGAAGTCCATACAAAATTACAATTATGTTAACCAATAATGTTCCATTCGTTTTTACTAAACATAATTTAACCTAAGCTTAGACCTTCCAGTATGACATTTTAGGGCCAATTTAACCATGACAGAATGACAATTTAAACTGAGTTTTACAAGTAACCTTCGGTTAAAATCGAACTGCATTTCACCAGTACTTAACTCTGGTGTAAGTTCTTTACTTAGGACCGTATTCAGAAACATTTAGTTAAACAAGGTCTAAGTATAGATTAACTAGACCACAACTAAACCCCTGGCTAAGAATTACTTAAATATCGTATTCAGAAGCACATTTATTGTAACTTTAGACCATGTTTAGAAGTGACTTACTAGTCACAGTTTAAGACATGTAAAAGGTTTGGTATGGTAACATCGCAAAACTACCCATTGCCATGACGATTAGTCAAGCGTTGTGTTCCTTTTCAATCATCTGCTGAATAAGCTTATGTATTTTTGGTTATGTTGTGTGTGAATTGCTAATATTATTACAAGTAATAGCATTTGCATCAAAATACAATATGAAGTATCGGAGAACAATTCTTAACAGAAAAGACAAACTAATTAAGCATTTCAATTGTTTTAGAAATGTGTTAACATCGTAAAATAAACACACAATATAGTAAACTAAATCTTAAAAGGCAAGATAATTTATATTCATTAGAATGTTTTCTAGAATTGTCTGGTAAATACAATTAACTGCTAAGATATAATTTAAGAAAACACCTTTCTCTGCTGTACTATTTTACGTTTTTCGAATTGCCACGCTGAAAATACACGCCGTGATAAAATAAACGATACGATGCCGCCATATTTGTTCCAAAACTTGCTAATGATCAACTGCCTTGACTAACATAAACCAAACCAAACGAAAATAGTCACCTCTAATTGCGCTTTCTGAATACGGAAAATCGCAAGTAGTGACTAAATATGGCGATATAAACTAGGACTATTTTTTAAACCATGGCTAAAATTGTTTCTGAATACTTAGGCGCACACATAAAATGGGGGGGGACTAATGGGGCTGAAGCCCCACCTCTAAGCCCCATGAAAAGAAAGAAAAGGAGGGAAACGAAAACTATGTGTAAAGCTGCTTAACATTTGCATGCCACTCTAATTCCAGTAGTGTTAATAATATTATCTTTATGTAATTTGTTTTAAGATCATTTATTTAACAGCAGAATCCTGAAGTGATTGATGTAGTCATTCTTCCGTTCAATTATAGCAGCTGGCTACATTGAGACGCCAGCGCAGGTCGCAAATCCCTCATCCCTTCCCTCCCTGTTCGCTTGCTACTGTCCAGCCTCAAGAGTCCCGTTACTTCTCCCTTCCTGCCCTCCCATCAGCCTGGCATTGTTGTCACGGCCAGAGTGCCATCTACATGATCGTCCCATGCCAATTCAACTCCGTCCGCCGTGTCTAAAAGAAGTATTGTGAATTGAATGTTAATCTATCTACTATTATTTTTTCTTAAGTTAATAAAATTTGAGTGTCGTCAGTATAATTATTTGCTTATACTTAAAAGAACTAGGCCCAATATTTTTTTTATTTTAGAATTAGGTTGAAATCTGGCATAGTGAATAAAAAACGTAAAATTAGCAAACTGACAGATTTATTTAGTGTTAGTGCCAAACAACAGTGTTAGTGCCAAACAACAGTGTTGTGGAAGCAGTAGTGAAATTAGTCCCAGTGAATGTGTTACTTGAAATGCTGAAAAACTGTACTACCTCCATTCAGACAACTGATGACATCAGTTTGACAACACCAACCACAGAATCGCAGCCACAAGTAAGTCATATAAAATATATTAGTTATTTAAAAAAATTATAGCCTAACATTTTGACGAATGCATGGGTTCCAGCTGAAATTTTGACTTTCCTTGTCGTCAGATTAGTTGTCAAAACCGAAAATTTTATTTTTCTTGGCTCAAGAGGTATACATGGCTTGTATACTCACAAAGCGAAGATAGTGCTTCCTGCAAGGTTTGCATGGTTTTTGCTCCCGATGATGTAGAAATGTCGAACTCGCAAAATACAGGACAGCTAATCAGGACGTGATTTTGTCGGTGGAAAAAAGCTATAGAAAAATCTGAAGCCCATCAAAATACACTCTAACACCGTCAAACTACATTACAAACCTGATGATTTTCTAAAGGTCGTGCAAGGGAAAAAAGCCTCCATTGACAAATGTATTGACAAATCGCGAAGCATCCAAGCGGCTGAAAACAGGGCAATTTTGAAACCAATCACTGACATAGTAATTTTGTGCAGGCGCAAAACATTTCTCTTCGGGGCCATAGTGATTATCGTGACTTTAATTTGAATACACTACCCCTTGAAAATGAAGGAAATTTCCGAGCAATTCTCTGGGAAAGGGTACAGAGTGGGGACGATAAGCTTAGAAGGTACTTCGAACCATGTGGGCGAAATGCAACATACATTAGTTGGAACATTCAGAATCAGATCATACAAGCTTGTAATGATATTATTACTAGTAAAATTGTTGGTGAGGTCAACAGTGCAAAGTGTTTCTCAGTGTTAGCAGATGAAACGACTGATATTTCTTGTGCAGAGCAGTTTACATTGTGTTTACGTAATGATAAAAACAGAAACTACGGTCTTCAGGAAAGTTTTCTGCAATATTTGCAGTTGAAGGCAACAACAGGCAAGAATATCGCGGACACACTTATTAGTGCACTACAAGAGCAAGGCATAGATTGTTCTTTCCTTAGAGGTCAAGGCTATGATGATGCCGCATCCGTGAAGGGAACATTCAAAGGGACACAGACATATGTAACTGAGAAGTATCCTAAAGCTTTATATGTTTACTGTTCCTCCCACACTTTGAATTTAACTATATTAAATTCTTCTGAGGTGACTTCAATCAGGAATTGCTTTGGCACTATAAGGAAGCTGTACGATTTTTTTGCTACACCAAAGCGACAGATTATTTTGCAACAAGAAATTGCAGATATTGCTCCAGAATCACAAAATAACAAGTTAAAGCGGTTATATGCAACTAGATGGGTTGAGACACATGAAGCAGTCATGGTTGTTGTTCAACTCCTACAACTTGTGGCAGCAGCACTAGAAGAAATTACCGAGTGGAAAGGCAGAGGTGCAGCATCTAATGTCTTAATTTTGTTAAATGCTGTACGTTAGCCAGATTTTATAGTAGCTTTGTTGTCAACAAAAAAGTTTCTGAGCTACACATTGCTGCTGAGAAAAAAATTCCAGGCAACAGATGCTGACCTTGCATCTGCTCTATCTTATGCAGATTATATAATTTCAGTTCTTGCCAGAATAAGAGAAAATGCAGGAACTGAATTCGATACACTATTTAAAGAATGTGAAGAAATAGCTAGAAATCTAGGATCACAAATTACGATACCAAATTGGTAAAAGGACAAGTTCTAAGAGCAAATATAGCAGCTGAAAATACAGAAGAGTACTTCAGGTGCGCTGTTTTCATTCCGTGGACGGATGGCTTGATCAGTAACCTCCGAGCAGGTTCACCAAACTTAAAGACATTTTAGCCAGTTCTGTATGTCTTCTACCTTCTGGTTTAAGTCTTTCAAAAGAATCTACAGTAAACTTTGTAAAGTCAGTAGAATTCTATAAAACAGATTTGGACAATGTGGGGATCAAGAGTCTAACATTCAAATTTGAACTGTGGCATAACAAATTTCAGAGTTTTTCACATTCCACTGTTCAAGAGTGTTCAGCTCCGAAAAACTCAATTGATGCATTGAATACTTATTATAGTAGTTTTTTTTTTAAATGAACATGTTCTCTTAAAAATATTTTCATCCTTACCTGTTTCTATTAGCACACGAGAAATATAATTTTCAACTTTAAGAAGAATCAAGAATTACTTGAGAAACACTATGAGTGATACTAGATTAAATGGTCTTGCAAATCTCAACATTCAGAGAGAAATACCTATCCACCAAGACAAAGTGATAGACATTTTCACCCAGAAAGGGGTCCGTAGACTCAATTTTGTATTGTGAAAGGAAAATCACAGCTCTTAGGCTTAGGGGAGGGGTGGGGTACAGTGGAACATGGGTCACAGTGAAATATTTGAATTCTCTGGATGATAAAAATAAATGCAAAGGTGGCGCTACTGTGGAAGAAGTAACAAGCACAACAACAAATAACAGTCGTGTTTGCAAATGGCTGCTAGTTAAAGTTTCGCTGTAATTTCAAGTTGTTAATTTTGAGGTATGTAAAGTAAAATTTACGATTCTTATACTTTTAGATTCTGTAAATTGTGTAAACACTTTACCTCAGTTTTGTAGCATATAATTCCACAATGCTTTGCAGTTTTACCACAATGGAGGCTGCATCAGTATTGTATATATTATTGATTTTCGAGCCACATTTATGTAATGGCGCGCTATGGGGCACAGGGAAACAAAACGACTGTCGGGCACAATGAAACGTTTCAGTGTGCCCCACGTAGCTGTTCCACTGTGCCCCACTGTTCATAATTTCACACATACTAGTACAATGCGCATCTGCAGAAACATTTTTTTTATAGGAGGATGGCGAGAAAACGAGTGAGGAAAACTGATCTTGGCAGTTTCAGTCAACAGTCAATGAAAGAAGCTGTGGAGCTTGTGGTGTCTGAAGGAGTAAGTTTAAGAGAAGCTGGAAGAAGAGTAGGTGTTAAGTTTTCAACATTATTCAGGTATGCTAAGAAACGTAAGACTAAACCTGTAGGAAGTGACACGCATGTGCTCCAACTATGCATGTAGAAAAATTTTCACTGATTCTCAAGAAAATGAGTTAGCAGAGTACATCCTTAAGTCATCAAAATTGTTCTATGGTCTAACAACAGAGGCTTGCTGCAGACTTGCTTATGAAATGGCTGCAATAAATAATATTGATTGTCCACAAAAATGGAAAGATAAAAAATGCGCAGGCTTAGAGTGGTTTCGTTTGTTTATGAAGCTGCACCCTAACCTTTTCACTGCTATTGCTGCATGTGCTCTTGACGAATACATCCGTCGTAACTAAAGTGCTCTGGCCATGCGAAGGACGAAAATATTCGTTCCGCATTCACTACTCTCTGACTGCTATCGGCGTATTTATTCGTTCGTAACTAAACACCGTCTAGTGGCATTGTCCGTTACTACAGACATGATTCTCGTGAATCATAGAGTCCACTGACGTATCGTCGCGTACATTTAACTATTTTTATCGTCTCTAGAGTGTGCCATCATCTACTCATGCTTACGTCGTCGCACTAGGTATGCACGAGTACACAGAATCGATAGCAACCTTTCTTGAACACAATTTTTCGGCTCACTTCGTAGCTGACAGCCGACCTGTGCGGAGCTCCGCGCACTAGGCACAAGGCGTGAAGACTTCTCTCACTTGCTGCAATCGCAAATAGTGAGCAGAAAACAGAAGTGAATGTCCAAACCCTGTTAGGCCTAGCTTATAGGGATTAGCTTACTTACGAGTTTGGTCAGTTCAGTCGGCCCATGGATCCCCAGCCCGACTAACAGTGTAATCGCAGAGGCAAGGTGAAGTGGGTGTTGGACACGAACTGCTTTTATCACACTGCATGTTCTAGGTTACTTGTAGGTGCCCAACCTCAAGAGCTGAAGACGTCGCAGTAGGCAAGTGCAGCCCTAGCGGCTAGCACAGATCACCGACAGCAAGGAGTAAGGACACATACCATCCCCTCCTTGCACTAGAAATGATCCACCAAGAGGCGAGTGCGAATGCGAGTTTTGCCCCCTCGGCAGCAGAGATAGCCATGCCTCTGCCAGAAGGCAATGATGAATTCATGCTACATGAGCACAGTTATTAACGCCCGCGCAAGCAAAAGGCGCCAAGAAGGGCACAGGAACGTCTTAGGCACGCCAACACAACGGCGCTACATAGGGCAAGGCTGCGAGCAGAGCAGCATAGGCAGTATTCTGCTCAAAGCAGATTGAATCGTTTCGCTGTCCTACAGCTACGCCATGAAGGCCAGGCAACCCCGACAGTCTCTATTTTTCTGTCAGGAATGCAGGACAAACACCCCCCTCTCCCCCTGCAACTCAGCCGGCAAGCCTGCAGCGGTCGGACAAGGCGAGTTCCCCCCTCCCCACTTCCCCGCTCGAACGCATAGTCACGAGTGCGGAAACGAGGAATCGGAACTTGTAAACGTCCAAAAAAAGGTTACGCGCGTACATGGAGTCGAAAGTACGTACAATTTAACGAGTTCTGATGTTATGACCACTGCCATAGAACCAGAAACAAACCAGGAATCCGCGAGTACGATTCCTCCTCAACCACTCCTCTTTCCTGCCCGAGACGCGCAAAATACGCCTCCCGCCCACGAGAATGTAGGGAACAGAGGTAGTAACGGTAGTAACCTGCGTGATAGGCAGCAGGCAGGCACAAGCACTGGCTCTAGCAGTGAATCGGCCAGGGCCAATACGACTGGACCGAAACCAAAGCCTCTCATCGTGTTTTAGGATGATAAACACCCCTACCACGAGCTGTACCGGGCCCTCACAGCCGAGAATATTAGTTTCAAAGTGCACAATAATAACCTGGGCACTTACTACCAAATGGCGACTATTCCAGAACACATAGCTGCTCTCAGGATAGTGACGCAAGTCGGGGTGGAACATGCCGCACTGTGCGCAAAGTAAGAGCGCCCAGACATGTACATAATGAAAAATGTCCCCAGAGGCACTGACTGCGATATCATTGCCACCGATCTCACTAGGCAAGGCGTGGCAGTGCAGAGAGTCACACCTGTACAGAACAGAGGCAGGCAAGTACTGTCAATGTACAAAGTGAATGTCGACCACGAATGCTGCGCAATGTTACATGTACAGTACTGCATGTGCATGTGTGTAAAAATAGAGCCTTTCCGTCACCCTAAAGGCATACTACATTGTAGTAACTGCCAGAGGTTAGGGCATGTAGAAGGTGCTTGCAAGGCCACGACAGTGTGTCGCTGGTACGCCGACAGTCATGCCACGAATAAGTGTAAAGGTTCTGCGCCTATGTGAGCTCTCTGCAGCAAGTCTCACGCGGCTGCGAAGTGAATGTGAAGGCTCAAAATTCCCGTATGCCAGCTGAACAGCGACCTAAGAGACAGCCACAGCTGACCCAGTCGCAGAGAGACCAGCAATACTTTGCTAGTCGGCGAGCTGGTAATTATCCAAGGCAGGCTCGAACTAGAGACCCTCAGCCAAGGAAACAGGCAGAGAGGCCTAACTCGAGCCCCGAGCAGAACAACCAGGATGAAGGATGGCACAAGGTAGGGAATGGCGAGAAAACCCAGCGACCTCGCCTCCCTCCGCCCCAGCGCCCTGCAACCCAGACGAACAGTGAAACTCGCAGGGGCAAGAACCACCAAAAGAACAAGCCAAAAGGTGAGAGCAGGGAATCGAACCCGCGACCCTCACCCACAGCCGACCAGACTACCTCCTCAAAGGCCAGGAAGGGACCCAGTTATGCCAGTAAGGTAACTGGGGAAGTAATGGAAACAGGCCCAATAGACACTGAGCCTGCATCTATTCCCAGCCCAATGCAACATGATGTAGACAGGTCGCGAGGGCAGACCCCGCCGAGGCACGAACTCGAGTCGGTGGCTATACAGGCACCTACCTCCACCTTCCACGCTCGACCGGCCGGCACGGGGAGGCGACAGGGGGGCTCGGTCCCGCTTCCCGCGCTTTTTTTTTTTTTTTTGCTCGTTCGGTCGCCAGCCGGTGACGTCATCTGGTGGAGAAGTGCGCGCATGGCTTGTGTAGATAGTATTGAGTGTTCAGCTGTTTCAGTATTAGTAAAAACTCGTGGTTCACGTTTCTGGTCTCTTAATAGCAGTGTTCCGTCTATTTTCAACATGAGTAAACACTCTAATTGTGCTATGGCACAGTGTACTAATTGGGGCGGAAAAATTACTGACGTTATGTATCACAGATTTCCGAAAAACGATGAGTTGAAACGAGTATGGGTGTTGCGTTGTAAGCGAAGTGATCATTTTAATCCAGAGAATGCTTGAGTATGTTCCATACATTTCCATAGGCGTGCGCACAGGTAGGGCCGGGTGGGCCTAGGCCCTACCTAAAGTTTCGAAGGGGCCCTTTGAGCAGGGCATAAAAATACTAATATATATACTTAATTAAATTTCCTACTATCAAACACGCCAGTCGGCCGGCAGCGCGTACCTACAGACACCGTAATTACCGTCAAAAATGCACATTTATCCGGTCCGCTCTGTGTGTATTTAATGACGCTGTGGCTAGGCTCTGAGGGTTGAGGAACTCCACTTGGACTACATAGGACGTGCCGGGTGCCGAGCTTCAGCTGCTTGATGCGCCGGGCCGTGCCAAGTGCTCAAGCTGTAGCAAGCCAGAGTGGGACAGCGGCCGAGTGTGTCTCTGTTAGTTGAGGTACTATTCAATTATCAGTAGTTTATGGGCGGAATTCGTAACATTGAAATATACATTTTCCCGACTGAAGTAATTATCTCTAGTTTTACGAACTGTCACAGTGTAACATGTTTTATGTATTTGCGTGGTGTAACATTTATTTAAATGTTAATTGTTACTGAAATCGGAATGTAAACAAGTAAAAGAGGAGAGAAATTCCGCTGTCAGATGCACAGAACAGGAAGGCAATGGCGCGCACGAAAGTAATACTTGTTCAATGAATATTCCTGCCGCATTCCGACGTGTTGTTGAAAGGAATGCAATCACGTAAGTGCATTAAACTTATTATTTATTTGATGTTGAAAGCAACTGGAAATGGAATTCTATCACAGATAAAATCATTTCAGTTCATAATGACTTTAGTAATGATACATTCAATCCTGATTCTTGTCAATAAGGTGAGCAAGATTCTTCATTACCCAGATTTTAACCTCGTGACTGCAGTGGAAGAAGTAGACACTCTCAAAAGAAGTATGTTGTACTTAAGAAATGAAGAACATTTTAGTGTGGTTTTCAGAGCTGCAGTTTACTTGGCTGACTCCATGAACATCCAACAGCCAACATTTATAAAGAGAAAAGTACCAAAGAAACTTGATGATCAATGGGAAAACAGTACTTCATTTGATTCCTTGGAGCAAGAGATCAGAATTACCGCATATTTTCCTGTTATTGATTCACTGACAAACGCACTTGAAGAGCGATTTAGTCAAGAATCAAGTGAACTCATGATGTCTGTAGGAAATCTTCTGGACCTAAATACAACTTCACGTGATTATGAAGTGATAACCTACTTATTTGGAGTAAGAATGTCAGATCTATCAGCTGAAATAACACTTCTCAAAAACAGAGAGTACACATCGGGGCGACCAACAAACCTTCCGATTTGGCTTGACTGGCTTGGAGACGCTACCCATAATAACATTTACCGTAACTTTTCGCCAGTACTTCAGCTGTTCAGCATCGTGAAGGTACAAGCTATTGTGCTCAAAGAGCATTTTCCAAATTAGTTAATGTAAAAACGAAACTCCGATCAACAATGACACAGGATGGACTTGATAATTTGTTGTTGCCTTTTGTGGAACAAAAAATTATTGCTGCAATTTCAGTTAACAGAGACATAGAAGAATTTAAAACACTGGTCCCAGGAGAAAGGAGGCTAACTATTTGAGAAGACTCAAGAAATATGAAAGAACATTTTGGAAACAAGATGAAAAGAAAAGAAATCTCTTCTTTCGTACTGTGAGTTTGTGTACGGCAACTTTGTTCTTGCATTTTTGCTATGGGAATTGTTTGAAATATCATAAAAAAAAATTTGTAGCAATGATTCATTTTTGTAATGTTTTCAATTGCATCTACATTTACAACTTAAATGTTTACAGAATGAATATGTTAAAATTAAAACCATCACTATGTTTATGGGAAAATTTCCTTAATTTTTATGAAAACATTGGATTTTTAATTTTGTTGGCCTAATTTGATGTGTGATTCTCGCTATTCAAATTGTTCTGAACTTACTTGTGCATGCTATTAATTATTTACTTTTTATTTGACAAATCTTTTTAATGGAATTAAATAAGTACTTAGAATTAAAATAAGGCTGAAAACATATTGACCTCATTTGAATTACATAGTTATCCCTTAAAAAGAAAAGAAACTTGTTAACAAAACCATGCTTTTTAAAATTTAGCTTAGTCATTAAAGGTAAAAGAGAGAATACTATTCCTGACAACTATTTAATTTAATCAGCAAAAAAAGCCTTTGAATGATATGTATCTGTGGTGTTTTTTTTTTGCCCTAACGTCAAGATTAAATTCCACACAAATGCATTTTTGGACACACACATAATTCCAGATTTTTTTCTTTGCTCAGTGGTGGTGCACGAGGCCTTGCCATAATAATCTAGCACTGACTAATTTTTTTTTTCAAAGCTTAGTGCACCATTTAACCATAAATTTTCGTGGGAGGGGAGGGCCACCGTACTCTCTGTTTAAAAGAGAAAGTGTTCTACGCCGATCTTTGTCATCATCTTGCCCCTACCAAGTTCTGTCTTCAAAACAAATTGTTTGTATTTCTACCAGAAAAACTACTAAAATAGCTTCATTTTGTATCTTAAAATCTACATTTTCCCGGGGGAGGACCCCCGGACCCCCCGCTTTAATAGGGAGGATGGGTGCATTTCGGGGCCCTCAAACTCTCTAAGCCCTACCTAAACTTGATGTCTGCGCACGCCTATGTACATTTCCGACCAGAGGATTATGTACGTGATTTAAAAAATGAACTTCTGGGATTACCGCAAAAGAATATCTTGCACGCCGAAGCAGTTCCATCTCTGTTTATTGCAAACTGGCAAGGTGATTCAATTTCAAGTTCCAGCACTACCACTAGCCCAAACACAATTACTAGCCAAAGTGTTGACCAGGTATTTACCTACACATTATAATATACTTTATAAACAACAAGAGAGCCCATCTTAATCTTATAGATTGTAAAAGGGGGGGGGGGGGCAAGATCATAAATATGTTAATGTCAACAGGAACGGATATAGTCTGTGTATAAATTTGTAGCCACTAACATATTTCGATCATGAAACAGCGTTGGTTACGAAACTTATCAAACTGCAAATAGTTTGCTATAGTAAAAAAAAACTAAACACACTGTAGAACATCTGTTAAGGGGTATGCCTCAGCCTCCCCCCCCCTTTTTATGGGCGCCCTTGTTTATAAATACTTTTTTAATATACTTATACTGTATACCCATTTGCTTCTCTATTAGTTTAATTTAATTGACAGTTAGCCAAGTACAATTTCGTCAGACGAAAATAAATTAAAAGTAGGCTATGTAGAAAGTTTAAACTTTAAAACTGTAGAAAATACTTTCATAATTTTATAGAGTAATTTTTTTTGTATGTTTTGAAAATTTTAATGGCCATTAACAGCGGCCATAGCATTGTTAGCAATACATATATGATTATCTATTATAAGGCCTAGGCAACAATGAACATAAGCATTTACACAGTATTAAATACAAGATGCAACCTGTATGTAATTCAATCTGACTAGGCACAACTATACACAGGGACTAGCAATTAATCAAGGCAAGTTTTAGTATAAAGAAACATAGGCTTGTATTCAACATTTGCTTAATCTAATACTGCGCAGAAGGTTTAGCCAACCAAAAGCTCTTGCTGTAATTTACTGCCTTAAAAGACGAACTTAGCAGAGAGAGAGAGTTTATGTTAGATCTGGTGGTAGTACAGAATAGTTACGTTTTTTTTTTTTTAACGTGCGTTTCGCACATAAACACTATCTAATTTGAATTAACGTTTAAAAATACCCTGAATAACAAGTCAACTTATTCAAATTCGAATCATTGCTAGCTTTTAAAAACGTTACATTATTTTTTATACGTGTCTCCGAATATGACAACAGAAAATTACAAACTCTCCACAACTATAACAGAGAAATTCCTCTTAACAATAGTATCAAACCTTTGGAGCTTGTGATTGTGGTTACGATGTGCTTATCGCCAAAAAAAAATTGTGTGTGTTAAGCCTGTGTTCATTGTAGCCGAGGCCTTGGCAAACATTGTAAAATTAACCGATAACACTATGTTAACAATTAAGTTAATATGCCAGCAAGATTTGAATAACCAACTATGGCATTAATATCCGTTCTTGATTCTATTTACGCAACATTAATACAAATTGTTATGTTGCACTGCTAGAAATATTGTACCTTAGCATACATATTGTTGGTATCATCTATGCTATCATTTTGTTTTTGTTTGTTTTTTTAGTATAAGAAGTAATTAAGAGTGTCAAATAAGACGTAGATGCATTTTTTAAAATACGTCTTTGAAATTTACAAAGTGTATTGTTAACAATTATGCATCCTGTATTTAACTTACATTGAAAAAAAGGTAAACATGGTAAACGTTCACGAAGATTTTGACTCGCAACGATCTAAAAAATGTTCAAATATTTCATAGTATACAGGGATATTCAAACACATATTTGAACTTCATGTATATCAGTATAATCTATTGTTTTAATGTTGGAAATAAAATATAATTTATTCTCATCTGCAGGTTTACAGTGAAAGAGAATCACGTTATCAAACTAGGAGTGTTAGGAAACGAGCTGTAGAGACTTTAGTAACTTTGTCACCCAAAAAGAAAAAAAAACGATCATTCGACTAGCACCGAATCTTTTCAAAGTGAAGAGATGTTAAAACTTCGTGAACGGATAGACGTTTTGGAAAAAGAAAACGCGGTTTTAAAGCAAAAAGAGAATGCTATAATGAAACGGCCTAGGAAAATTGTTACAAGAAAACGATCACCATTAGCAAAAGTAAATAAGAATAAACAGATGAAAGCAAAAATTGTAAAGATACTATCCAAGTGTTTTACTCCAGGTCAGATACGCTGTCTAATGGGGGGGGGGGGGTAAGAAACGTGTGAAGTGGTCCTGAGAGGACATAGCAAACGCCCTGAATTTGAGATCGTTATCTAAAAAAGCATACGATTATCTACGGAAATGCAACATTCCGTTGCCATCTCGTATAACGTCGCAAACATGGATTATACGATTCAAATGCCGACCTGGAATTTTGACAAAAGTGATGTATCTGCTGAAAGCGAGAGCCGAGAATTATGAACCTTATGAAAGAATAGCAGTTTTGTCATTTGATGAGCTGAATATAGATGGGCGTATTTCGTACGACTCATCAGACGACAGAATACTAGGGCCCCACAGAAATGTTCAGGTAGTGATGGTTCGTGGGCTCTTTGCAGCTTGGAAACAACCAATTTTTTATGACTTTGACCTAACAATGACGTAAGAAGTATTGAAAACCATTATTACAAAACTTGAAGCGTGTGGCATTCGTGTTGTGGCTGTAACTTGTGACATGGGAGGTAAAAATTCAAAAGTTTGGAAGGAACTGTTTGTAAATACGGAAAAAAACTTTTTTTGCTAATCCGGTGGATGACAAAAGAAAAGTTTGGATATTTTGTGATTTGCCACATTTGTTGAAATTGTTGAGAAACCACTTTTTAGATGAAGGCTTGACATTGGCTGACGGCACAGAATTTAAGAAAAATATTATTCAAGAAATACTAGAAAATCAAAAAGGGGACCTAACAATAACTCACCATATTAATGAGACTTATATAAGTGTTTCTGGCAGATCTCGTCAAAATGTAAGACTAGCAGCTCAATTATTTTCAAGGCGCACGGCTCTCGCAGTTCGTTACATGTTAAATAAAAATAGTGAGAGCAACTTTATCCAACTAGTTAATGACACCTTCGATGTATTCAACTCTAGAGTACCTAAAGATGACAAGACGCCCCTTAGAAGTGGTTATGGCCTATATTTGAAGAGCCAAAAAAAAAAATAATTTAAAACGTTTCTTGGAGGTGATTACGCAAGTAAGAGTTGGCAACAAAAAAGTTTACTCCCGTTTCAGAAAGGCTTTATAATATCTATAAAGTCACTCATGGGCCTTTTTGAAGACATGAAAACTGTGGGAATGTCGTATATTTTAACTGCGAGATTAAATCAAGATTGTTTGGAGAACTTTTTTTCGCGTTTGCAAGGTTTAGGAATTTTTTACAGTAATCCATCACCTTTTAAAGTTCAAAACAGAATTCGACTTCTTTTACTTGCAGGTAGTACCGGTAATGAAATCCCTCTTTCTAGTGGAGTTTCTGTAGCATCTGACTGTGGTCAATCATCTAGTAATACAGATAATTTTCATTCTGATGCTCATGAGGATGATGCCTTCTTGCAGTTTGTGACTAACGAACTATGCATAGATGTTGTTGAGGACCCAGTACACTCTTTGCCTGTCAGTGACCCAGGAGAAATGTTACAGTTATTGCAGAATGAAGACGTGAACCACGACCTAGAAAATGAAGATGTAAATCAGGACGCTATTGTATACCTTGCGTTCAAGTGTCACTCTGTTGACGAGAGCTTAGGTAGGCCTTACTCAGAAGAACCATTTTCTGTTTCGCAAAAAGTACCGCACGACTGGATTTCCATTGTTTCGAAGGGAGGGCTTACTAGACCAACAGATGAGTGGTGTCAAAAACTAATACAGTTCGAGGTACTGTTTGGCAGTTTTCATGGACATCAGATTTCCAAGAGTGTCAGAGTGATGCAAACTTTTACGTCCTTAATTAAATCAAAATTTCCCGAAATTGACGAGAAAATGATTTCCCTGTACGTCAAGACAACGACATTCATTAGGATACGACATCTCAACAAAAGACTCCAAATGCAGACAATGGCGAAGCATTCAGCGAAGAAGAATCGACTTTGGGCAGCTTCAGCTAGTTCAAAAACTTTCTGAGTCATCAAAACGTAAGTTTGAGTAATTTATATAGATTTGTTGTTTTTTTCCTTCGAAATTCTGTCGATATTTCAGTGCATACGCTCGAGTGGGTTTGCATGAGTAAGTCAGTCTGCTTCTAGTTTACTGTGAATTAAGTAATATGGATGATGACGTTAGTCGATGCAAGTAGCGATGTCGCCCCTACGTGTAAAGCGCCATACTTAGGCAGTCTTTTAACATCATTCAGCTTGAAGTAAACAACAGATTATTTTTAATGTAGGAAAGAATTGATATTTTAAAATCGTTAAGTACATTTCATACAAATTAGGTTTATCAGTCAGTAGAATTTTTTCCAAGACAAATTATTGTGTTGCATAACTAACTGGCTAATTAAACAAATTATATTATCAAATCACTTAAAAATAACTTGCATAGAGAGAGCAATTTGTGAGTTGTAACAGTTGGACAAAGTGATTCTATATAGGTACTGGATTTTCGTGAAGAGAAGTCTTCGAGTTGCACATTTTATACTCTGTAGCTAGTAACTTGCTCAGTCGAATAATACCGCCTGTAATGCGCGATTAGCGCGAAGATAATTGCCGCGGAGAGTTTCTGTTGAATTGTTTTCTTAGGGACTTTAAACGATGGTGCAATTAGTGAAAAGTGTGACGCAATGCTAACCATTGCTTCTACGGCTTTTGTTTTACGAACAAGGATTGTATTCATATAGGCATTTCGAAAAAGCAGAAATCATTTTGAGGAGTCCCGAAAACTATTTGTGTGAGGCTTGTCATATAACGGAGACATACAAAGGTGTAGTTCCAAAAGCGATTTATTTTAATAAATTAAGGTATGGGGAATAAATTAAGCAGTCTCGCATGACGTAGATCACACATGACATGCTACGGCACCATTCATACATTAGTCGAGAACTTTTAAGGTAATGCTCATCTGTGACTACTGTTATCGCAATATTTTTTTTTTTTTTTTTTTTAGCCTAAACGAAAGCAGATATCACAAATTTGTTTTGTTTCCACAAGGTTGGCAAATTTTTCAAGGTAGTAAATAATACGGCTTAAGCTAACAATGTAATTAGCGAAATTTTTGTTAATTGAATTAATAGTCGACACCATATTACTTTTTGCTTTGAAAAAATTCGTTATAATGGCAAACACCATTTTAGACAAAACTACCAAACATATTCGTGATATTTGCTCTCGATAAAATAAATTATTACTATCGCAAAACAGCAGAAACACAGTTAAAAAAAATAATAAGTTTGTTATTATTCTAAAATATTAGACCCGTGGCCCTACCTATTATTTTATGTGACGGCGCAACACTGTAGCGACGTCTAATGCGCATCTCTGTCGTACTTTCAAATCGTGCTGTGTGTGCACTTAAGTTGAGTGTATTTTATTTTCCAATTAGAGTATTTTTTGGCCCATTTTTCTTGGGAAAATAATCTGCAATAAAATGCAATTCATGTACGTTATAACAAATATCAACACATATTTATAGTTTACAAAATAAAGGCTGTGTAAGGAAAACACGGGAAAGTAGTTGGTCGAGCGGCTGATAGATGCGCGCGGATGAAACATTATCCGTCTTCAACCTGTCGCCAAAAGAACAGCGACTCGCAGAATTCTTCAAGCATCGTTTCAAATTAAAATTTAGGATTTCCTTTTTATTTGGTCCACTGGTACCCCTTATCTATTTTGTAAAACAAAAAAATTTCTCGCTTACTATAATTTGACCTGCATTTTCTTCATGTTAATAGTAGACAGGTCATAATGAAGACATTTTTTAAAAATAAAATCATTTGCATAAAGAAAATAAATGGATAACGTCATTGGCAAGACAGTTCATAAATACAGTGTAAAAATTTTTAAGTCGATTGGCTGAATAGTTTCAGATTTCTGATGAGTTTAGTTTGAAAGTTATTCGGACGCGCGAGCTTGTGCGTACTACAGATGACTCGGTCTCTACGTCACACGCGGACAACCAATGAGCGCGCAGAAGGCGGGAGCGGCCTACCTAATATATTCCACGTACCTTAGGAAGGTGACACTACATAGACCCTACGCTTGCTCTATTGAAAATAGCGTTCTCATTCTGTACCAACCTAGATATTATAGTACTAAATGATACAAATCGCTATGATTTTGTCATGCGAATAAAATTTAAACGTAAAAATATACGTATTGATTTAATTCACTCTCATTTCAACCAAAAGCTTAGACATCAGAATACAGACTTGTTAAATAAGAACTATTTAGTTCAATATTTGTGTTTTTATTTAAGTTATGTTGGAGCAGCTGTGTCATGTCATGTCCGTTCTTTATCTATATGCGATAAGTATACAAATTTGATGTTTATTTACGGGTGAGCTTGGCTTTACTCATTTTTGAAACCAAACTACGATGGGTAGAATAAAGCAGAGAAGGCATATACGATGCTGGGTACCATATTGCAGAAATATGAAACCAAATCCCACCGTAAATTACTTTTCTTTCCCGAGCTACCCCACCAGGTAAGTTTGCTTCATTTTACTGATTCAAGTTAACATTATTCAATATATAGTTCGACGTCACCATTCTTGTATAATAACTTACTGCTAATAAGTAATTTATGTAAAACTACCACATTGCAGTTGCTTCTGTATTGCTTTTCAGGTTATTAGAGTGGTTGAAGGCCGTGGGATGTCGTGAATTAATGGAACTGCCACACAAATCCCTTACGAAGAACCGATTTGTATGTCATGATCACTTTGCACTGTGTCATATACGACGTAAGGGAAAGAGAGTACGCCTTGTGCCAAAGTCTGTACCAACAATTTTTAATGTAAATATCGTACCTGTAAGTGACGATGCAATGCAAGGACTGGAAGACAGCGTGGCTTTGCAGCCGATTACCAAGTGCCAGCTTCTGCCCTATATTTGGATTGTTTGGAAGGTGAGTCTACAATAATTATTAGGTAGCAGCAGGCCTAGTATTATTGTTCCTAAGCGGTATTATTTAGACATGTAATGTTCAGAATACATTTGATCTTTATTGTGGAAATTATGACTATATAAATAAATAAATAAATAAATATATATATATATATATACATACTTTTTTTTATTTTATTCAGCCTCCAGTAGTGCACAGAAGATGTGATAAGAGTTGTTAACAAAAATGTCAGTGTTACTTCGGATACAATCTTATCCTGATAACTTGTAATAATTAATCAACAATAATTATACCAAGAGTATTTGGTGGTATAACTATGGTGTTCAAATGCTTGGAACAATATAATCTGAATCTGATAATATCCACTTAATTTTCTTACATTATGGGATTAGCATGAAAGTGAGATGTTTGGGTGGTGAGGTTAAAAAATTGAATATTTAAATGTAAATTATTCCAAACTCAATAAGAGTTGATAAGTTTAGTTTGCCATCCAATAGCAAATTAGTAAAACAAAATTTATCTCCATTTTTTATTTTGTTATATTTGTAAGTATGGGTACTTCTTCTAAAAACTCAGGGTCATGTTAGATCTCCACATGATGTGTATAACAACTTACAAAGCAGTGCTAGTATTACTACCAACATCATGACGAGATAGCTATAAGAAAAAGCTTTATGAACTTTGAAAATTTACAAAAAAAATCTTACTGTACGTAAGAAACAATTTATTTTCACATAACAGGTCCTATAGCTAATTTTGGACGGTATACAATGAGCAGGTTTTCGTAATACCTAGCTAATGAATTTACAAGTGTTCCTTAAAAGAAATGATTATACACAGAATAAGCTTTACTTTGCAACTGTTTACATAATGTTTCATTAAGAAAACCAGCACTGAACGTTTATTGACCATGTCAACTTACCTTGGCATCTCCATTTTGTATTCTATTACAGTTGTTAGAAATTACAGTCCCATTTGTCTCATATGTTTTTACAATTTATAGAATTATTTAATACTGTTTTTTTAATTATTTAATCCACCAACAGCTTATAATATAATAATTACCCTTATGGTTTTCAATGTAAATATAGTGCATTAAATGCTGGCATTATAAGCAAATTGAAAATTCTATGAAAACATTCCGACATGTTAATTTATGTCCAGAGACCATTGCCCCCATGGCCAGTTCTACTCCAGCTCCGGTGAAAATGCAGACAGACAGTTGTGATGTGACTCATGCCAATGGTACGTGATAAGTGTAGACATATATTATTGTGTTTTAATGTAACACAATTCATTACGCTGGAAGTGATAAATTTTCAGTCCAAAGCTTACAGTAATTGCCATATTAAACTTAAATTAGTCTAAAGCATTCATATTTAACTGTTATTGCAAACCTAATAAATTACACATAAGACTTAATTTTTTCAGCTGGGATCTATGTTTTCTTATAGGTTTGGTTTTTTCAGAAGATATCTACCGCTGTGTAATGAAGGACCATGCCTGTACCACCAGAATGGTTGCTGACAATGACTTGAGGATTAGCGCCCTTTCAGCTGATTACACAGAAGGTATGATATTCAGTTGTTCACATCAAATATAAATTTGCTAAAATCCAATGTGTTGGTCTCAAAGTGAGTGATTTTTCTATAAATTAGAAAACCTTGAAAGGTCATTGTATTCTTTTGGTCATGCAAATATGACGGTTAAGTTGGGTATTTGATAACATCAACGAAAGTTTAAAGTATAAATTTAGAAGAGTAGTTTTTGTTTCTTGAAGTTACATACATTCTAGTTATGGTTGTGGAAAAATTCAAACCAAACCTTCTATGCAATTTACGTGTGTAGTGCCCAGAACACAGTTCAGACATTGCATCAGAAAGCAGATCGCCTCGCATACATGTTATCAAGGCTGACCGGTAGTTACACATCCAGTACAAGTTTACTATAGAGTTATTTGTCAGACTCTGGCCGCGTGACTAGTCCTCACATGACCAGTATTTCCATGTGGTCATATCTTGTTTGTTCAACATGTACTGTCTCGTGACCAAGTCAGTAAAAATCTGTTATATCATTCCAGTACAAAGAATACTGAATCGTGCGGCCAAATCGATAGCGAAGGGTGTAGAGGAGTATGTCCGCTTGGTAACTATTGCCAACGCCCAGAGAGTGGAGGGAGAGATCCAGTTATTCCAAGCACCACACCCAACTCAGTATATATGGAGGCAGCCATATTGAGGACATCATCATTCTGCAGAGAAACCTACGAGTCTTCATACGTCGAGCTACCTGAGAAGGAACTCCTGTGTGTCCTATCTGACTCGCTACTCTACATGATTAGTTATGAATCTGTTCATATTGAGTTTATTAATATTATTAGACAACTCACCTTCTCCCAGTGAACGTAAGTAGAGTCACACTTACCGCTTGTAATTGCTTTTGCTTAATACATATTAAACTCAAATATTAAAACTTTATTCTGTTATTCAAATATTAGTTAAATTCTTATTTCTTTTTATGTAGTAAGACGGCCAGGCGCTACATATGGTGGCAGCATTTTGGATCCACACGAGAGTGCTGTGGACGTAACCTACTCCGAAGGGTTTCTAGGGAATTGTAGGGTATTTGGGGATTTTTACGAATCTCCCCGATTTTAGGAATTTTAGGGACTTAGAAAATTTTCCCAGTGTTATCATGAATTCCGTAGAGTGTTTAGAGTTCGACAGATTTTAGTACGAGTTGAATTAATTTTATTGCGTAATTTGTAATGAACGCACGTAACGAAGTTGTAATAGATCTTGCCAATGTTGCAGAGTGGCAACATTTACAGTGTCCCGAGGCATTCCGCATAGTGAGCATAATGGTTAATAAGACAAATCAAATATTTCGCGAAAGTGGAGACGTCCAGGACTACAAAGAGCACGTGTATTGTAAAAGTGCTTATCGTTTTGACGTAGCTAACGTATATGGTTCTGCAGCTGAAAGAAAGACTGGTTCAGTAGAATGTGATGTTAGTTTAGAGGACATTAATCCATTTACCTGGGTGAGGGTAGAATATCAGAGAACGTATTTGGATTCAGCACCACTATTGTGCTGTACACTACAGATACATTAATACGTCATGTTAAAAAGATTATTCGGTGGAGGAAGTAGACGACAACACGGCAAAGTGACCGAGTTCACAGTAATTTCAATATTTGTTTCTGCTGCAACTTGTGCAGAAGCATTGAAGGGGTTAGAAGAGTATTCACATAATTTAATTCATAAATTTTTCTGTAAACACACTAAGTTTAATTTGTCAACAGTTGCACCATTTCGCGTGAAATTAAAAGCGCTTAAGACAGGTTCAGGTTTAGAATTGCATTTAAAGGTAGACCTAAGAGATAATTTCCAACACCTGCTTATAAAATGTACGAGTACGAGTCCTGGACAGGACGCGTTGTTTTGAAAGTAGAAGTAAGAATAGTACAACATTTTATTCCTAGAAATCGTGTTTACCAAGAATTTCAAATTGAAAGGCTTGAATACTGATTTTCAAATAAGTGGTCCGATAGAACGAGCCGCTGCAAGTAGTCAAAACATAGAAGGTAGCATAACATTTCAACCACCTAGGTTGTTACCAATAAATATTCCAAATAAAACGGTAGAAAGAACAACGAACCCAGTTAAACCAGTACCAGTTGAAACAAACCTTAGAGTAAAAATCAGTACGATATTCCAAAGAAACGTACACAAGATAGGAAAACGTGTATTCCTATGTCGCAGTTAGACGAGTAACTTAATAGTAATTTGTAAACAAAAAATAAATATTGAGCTCACTATGATGGATGCTAAAGGCCAAGGAAGTGTGCAAGGCGCACAGAGTAAAATTTGTACGAAAGACTTGTCAGTTGTCTCACTAGTTGAAAAATGGTCGGGTGAGAAAGGTTCCTCGCCTATACACGAATTTTTAGAGTGTGTCGAAAGTTCTGCCAGCTAGGGTAACTAGTCAGACAGTGATAAAGTAAGGTTAGCTAAAATGAAGCTAAAAGGTCTAGCAGCATGTTTTGTAGCCACTTGTCCCAGATTAAAAGGTGATGTAACGTTTAATATTCTGAAAGAGTAATTAACTGAGCAGTTCAAGGAACGCCAGCCATTACAGTTTTATTATTATATGTTAAATAACGTGAAACAAAAACATGGTGAAGATGTACAAACTTTTGCTGATATATGTCGCAAGTTATGACTGTACAGAAATAAGATAATGCTGAAAGTCAAGAGATTTTAGAATGTGAAGCCAATCATAGGTTATAAGCAGCTTTTACAGACGGATTATTATGTAATGTAGGGCTTCAAGTAAGATATAAGATGCCGCAAACCATGAAGGAAGCGGAACATTTAGCTAATGCACTAGAAATGACAGAAACTCATCAGGAACGCAAAGTTAGGTTTGAAGACCCGCAAAAGAAAAAGAAAGTGTTTAACATAGTCTCCAAGCAAACAAGTGTGGCGCGGGGTTACGCAAATCGTGGCAACTCTTCCAGTAGCGGTGGCTATGGAAGACCGTTTAGCTCGTGTTACCGTGGTTCGTTTGGTAATGGTAAT
>PNEQ01042913.1:0-32725 GCA_003012365.1 Medauroidea extradentata | reverse complement strand
GGTCATTCCAAGGGCTATGATCCCTGGTACAGTTAAGACAGCACGTGCAGCAGAAAGCCCGCAAGCCCTCCTACCCGGGTGCTGAGTAGCCTGCACTACAGGCTGGCAACATGACTATCCTTGCACAATGTTCAACACACACTGCCTGCCTCTCCGCACGCATGTCTGCCGGTCATTCCAAGGGCTATGATCCCTGGTACAGTTAAGACAGCACGTGCAGCAGAAAGCCCGCAAGCCCTCCTACCCGGGTGCTGAGTAGCCTGCACTACAGGCTGGCAACATGACTATCCTTGCACAATGTTCAACACACACTGCCTGCCACTTCGCACGCATGTCTGCCGGTCATTTCAAGGGCTATGATCCCGGTACAGTTAAGACAGCACGTGCAGCAGAAAGCCCGCAAGCCCTCCTACCCGGGTGCTGAGTAGCCTGCACTACAGGCTGGCAACATGACTATCCTTGCACAATGTTCAACACACACTGCCTGCCTCTCCGCACGCATGTCTGCCGGTCATTTCAAGGGCTATGATCCCCGGTACAGTTAAGACAGCACGTGCAGCAGAAAGCCCGCAAGCCCTCCTACCCGGGTGCTGAGTAGCCTGCACTACAGGCTGGCAACTGCTGCGAGCGAAACATGTCTGTGGCGTATTCGTGTCTGTCCCTTACAATTTTATTAATTTTGTGTGTTTATTTTATTAACTGTATCTGTTTTAATGGTTTTAAATTTTTCTGGAATAAATACACATACTGTAATATTCTCTTTAATGTAGCTTAATGTTACATTAGGTTAATCTGTATTTATTCCAACCAAGCTTTCTATAAATTCTTTTTTAATATAACAATTCCCAAACATTTACCAAGAACAAATTAAATTTCCGTCCTCCGCACAGTAAATATACTAAACATTATTACCTTAATTCTGAAGTTGGAAATCTGTCCCGGGTCTTTTCGAATGTTAGTCTAACAGTGTATTATATGTTGTCTATCAGGATTGCATTGCATTACATTTCTTTGGACTATATTGCATTGTATTAGATTGAATTGCGTTAGATTACCCTAAATGGACACCCATAAACACCCTAGAACATCCAGAAACACCTGGATAAATGGTTCGATCATAACAATTGAAACGACTGAGTGACGAATTGAACCAAGTTGAGGAAAAATGAAACGTACCAAAACTGAGAAATTTTTTGTGAAATTACTAGTTTCCCTAATAATTTTGGTATTTGCTACATTGTTGAGGGAATACTATAATGATGGTGCATTTGCTGAACTCATGACCCACATTACTGTACATTTAAAAATTGTACAATAAAGCCTCACTGCAACAATACACAGTTCCCAATAAATCTGTTGTGTCTACCCTAAACTATTTCGACCCCTTAAAAAGATAACTAAAAACAATTAACCTGGCACAGTAGAACTCTTGGTTTATCATTTTTCTGTATAACTCACTTTTTTTTGGTCCCTCCATTTTTCTATAAAACATAATTATTTCATTCCCAGCATATCACACTGGTATTTTTTATTTCTTGCATATAAAATCTCGTTCTACTCAGGCAATAACCTCAACACAGACAAATTTTTTCTGAATAATATTATTTTAGATACAAGTGATCTGTGGCCTGAAAACAATTGTATAAAAAGAAATGTATATTAGGGAGAACACGATAAGTGCACTGTTGTGGTACCTTCCTCCATCAACATTCAAATAAAGAGAACTCAACTCCTCAGCCCCAGTTTTAGGCCTAGCTATTCGGAGACATGAGGCTCGGGAGTTCTTCAGGGTTCGTAGGTTGGAAAGTAGAGTAAGAAGAAACATTTGCACAAAAGAACAGTATGTTGGCTCAGTGAATTTTACTTAAAACATTTTACGACACATTACAATTAATGGGCAAAACTTAAGTATGCCTACACCAGAGCCTAGCATCTTCAATCATACCAACAAAAGAGGCCTGGGTGATCTGTATCACTGTCGAGCATTATAGCAAATTTCGCCCAACAATGGTTACAAGCCTGAACTACCAAACTCAATTATAGTAAATTACTGAAACGCAACTAGCAAAATCCACGTGTCACGAAGACCACATACTTTAATTTTGGTTTAAGTTACATATGTTTTCTTGTCCACAATACTGTAACTTCACCGTACCTAAATTCTATAACTAAATATAAAAGGGTATTTTTTTTCAGGTGAAACTAAAGGAAGCCTGACACCTAATGATGGTTTATTGTAATAAAAAGGCCAGGATCAATACTGTGTGTAATGTGTCATAATATTCTATGTCTACTTAGTTTATACATTATACATGTGTTTTACTTGGTTGGGTAGTAATGTAAGACCTAGTAAATAGCACTGTATTTTAGGGTGTAGGACAGCTCAGCACATAAGAGGCAAGTAAAAAAAAAAAAAAAAAAAAAAAAAAAAAAAAAAAAAAACTGCCCGAAATTTTTTTTTTCCCTTAACAGAGAGATACATATTTAGTTGAAATATTTTTAATACATTTATTAACAGTATATAAACATCATAAGAAAACATATCAACTAATAACATTGGCTACTACTGCCCTCCGGGTTCACAATAGCCAAGGAAATGTGCTGCTGCCGTATTACGTGGCCGGCAAAATAATCAGTTGCCGGCAGCTCTGCGCTACTTGGCAACGTCGAACTGAGGCCACGCCGCACACTACATGGCGACGCCGGGCTGCAGCAGCTGCTTGCAGGGTCATCGTATTTGGCTGTCGTCGCCTGCCAGTTAAGCACTAGACACAATGAGTGTGTGGTACGGTACCTAGATCCTCGTTTTCTCTGCCCGAGAGTAATGTGCCAGCGAGACAAAGATCTAGGCATGCTGCACCTAGATCCTCACTTTCTCTGCCAGAGAGTTGCGTGCTGGCAAGACAAAGACTCTAGGCGCACTGTCCAGTTGTGTTGATAGCCAAGCACCGCACGTTTCGCTGCGAGGCAAAAGTATAATGTTCATCAAAATTTTTAACCATACATTTTATAGAAAAAAAAAAAATGAGGCACTTGTTCTGATTTGTGACGGAAAACGCAATCCTTGTAACATCATACAACTCCACACCTTACAGCCTAACTTTCAAATTATTTCTAGGGTACCAAAAATTTTCACACCTTCATATAAGACGAGTAGCAATTTTTGCCGTCTTATATATCAGCAAATACTGAAATGTTCAAACACCTGTAGCAAACTGATGATTGTGCAGATATTTTCCGTACATTTAAGTATGTTTAAAAATTTTATTTTCGAACAGACTTTAATCTGGATAGAGATGTAACTATGGTATGGCTTTATTCAGTTATGGTTAGAGATCGACAAGTCTACTTAAAGTGTCATCCCTGAGAGTTATCATCTATTTATTTACACTATATCTTGAGTATTATTTACATTAAATGACAACTGCTTATCATAAGCTACATATTTGACAAAAATACATTGTTTAAAGCAATTTACAGAGAGACATCTTAAAATATAAAATTAAGTGTCCTGACTGACACACTAACTCACTCATCAATGCACAGCCCAAACTGCTGGACCTAGCACCATGATATTTTGAGGGAAGCTTCCCCTTGGCCTGTAGGCACCCACTAAGAATGGATTATTATGAATGTGATAATTAAGTGGGTTTAAGAGGGTGAAAAGGGGAGAAATGTGTTTTCAAAGAATCCCTGATATCTCATTAACCGGGAAAGCTTTCATATATATTTTAATTTCAAAATATTGCCCAAACAAATGCATATTTTTGAGTTTTTCGATTTTGCTAAATTAGAAAATTAAGGGGGTGAAAAGCCGTAAAATATGTTTTTCATTAATCCGTGATTTCTTCTAAACATTTCAGATACTGAGGTGATTTTTTTCTTTAAAATGATGCTCAAGTAAATATCTAAAGAGTAATTTAAAAATTGTTTGAAATTCGTCCTTGGAAGATCTTTAAAAAAATAAAATGTGTTTTTAATTAATCCCACTTAGCTCCTAAACCAGTGGAAATATTGAAATTATTTTTGCTTTACAATAACTCTTATGTAAATATCAAAAAAGAAATTTCAGGATTTTTCGAAATTTGTCCTTCAGAGCTGTTAAAAAAAAATATATGTGTTTTCAAATAATCATCTGCATACCGCTTATACACGTTGAGATATTGAGATGACATTATGATAAGAATGAAGCTTATGTAAATATCTACAAATAAAATTCAGGATTTTATGAAATTCGAAAATTGAGGATGTGAAAAGCAGTAAAATGTTACAGTCTCCCGAAAAAAGAGAATGATCATGGATAAATAATTCCAACAGTTGTACCTTTTTGCCAACCTACTAATAAATAAAACCTCTTCGGACTGTAGCCTGTACAAACGAAAATTATCACAGCCTGTCTTCAAGCATTCACTCAGGTAGTGTATAAAGTTTGTGGTGTGGGAGGGGTGTGGTTAAGGGTTCGTATCGCACGCAAGAATTTGCGATGGAAATTACTATGACATCATATGAGTATATTGCGCGCGCACTTTACACTGAGCTAAGATAATTTATAGTTCACTGTTATTGAGTACCCTAGCTGTTAAATGCCTTCATCATATACTTTATCCAGAGTTACTGTTCACATTACATAATTTCATGCGGGTAAAGCCGTAGCCAGGAAGCTATTTTATAGAGAAATAAAAATTAGTTAAAAACAAAGATGTTCTGCAATTAAAGTACCCTCAGCGAAATGGACTGGATAAAGCTGTTTGTATTTGTTGTTTTAAAGATATACAAAGAATATAGTAACACAATTAATACGTAATTAAAACTCTTTCTATAGTACACGCGGGCGAAGCCGTAAAGGGACAGCTAGTATTATCAAACAGATATTAATTTTTACCTCTGAGTTCACATTGGTCGAAAATAATTTTGTAAGTCATTGAACAGGAATTCAAATAACACTGTGTTAGAACAGCCAAGTCTCCACGTTAGGTTAAGATATCTTTGTATATTTCACTGAAACAAATATTTTATAAATACTTACCTATGTTTAATCAGTGGTTCATTTATCGTTTAGGCATGAAAAATGCTTAAATAGCACCATTTGTACTTTTAAACCCAACCCCTCTTTTACTGGAGTGGTATGCGTAATTAAAGGGGGGCACCAGAATTCCTATCTGACCCAGGTGACACAGACTTTAGTTACGGCCTTTACTGAACTGCGGATATTTGCAGGAGTCTGCACGTTGGATTATGATTGGCTGTCTTTGTGGCCGTCACTAGTGTGATAACGTACCCCAGGTTGCTGCGATCGCAGGCGTGGTTGGTCGCGAATTGCGGCTAAGTCTACACAGTAAGACATTTTGTTTCTCGTCACCAAGGGTGAACGCTTGTGGGACTAACAGACTAAATTCGGGATTTCTAATGTGTCCAAAATGGAAAGAAATTCTGGTATGATTATTCATAATTAGTATCACTTTCCATAAAAAAACAAGAACATTTATCAAATTTATATAAATACTTCCCTCCAAATAACTGAGGAAAGCTACAAAACATTTAAAATTTCCCTCCTTGCAATATAAAAAAAAATCTTTCATTATTATTATTTTTAATTCATGTTCAAAAGTATCATTACGTTAGGTAGTTTGGAATAAATTTTGTTTCTGTGACCTAACTTTATTAATCCAGCTTTAGATAGCACTTTTTCTGAAGGAACTGATGTTGATGAGACATACAAGTACGTAAAAGCAATGTCAAAGAATTCAGGCATGGCATTTTTTCATCTCCAGTACTCTACTTGACAACTTCTATGTTCTTAAGGAGCATCCAAATACTGAGTACAACAACAGCATTACTTGTCGGGGTGATTGCATTCTTTAAACCCAACACTCTCGTGTCAAAAAAGTCCCAAAGTTCACAGTCTGTGACACTGCTGGCTTGAATGTATTATTACTAAAATGTAAATTCTTTTTTATTTTTTACATAATGTACAAAAGGTAGATGTTGGCGACCTCTTTCAAAGTACAGCCACACATCTGATCATTATTCACCCATTAATTTTGGACAAATAATTCTACTCTTATCTTAATAACTAAACCTTGAAATATTCCAGGATATATTTATTAACTCCTTCAACTTCTTTTACAATAAACACGGTAAGATAACAAAATAAAAATTGAACAAACAAGAGCAAACAAATGTAGTTACGACATAGTGCAGTCATCACTGAACTAAATGAAAATAGTTGTTAAGTAGTTAAGACACTGTGAAAGTATTTTGAAAGATGTGACTGGAAACATTTGGAAGGAAAAAGCGACTGAAAACTGTCAATGCGAAGGTATATGGGCTGGGAAGGAGGAGAGGGAGGGCAGTTGTCCAGTGCGGCAGAGGCAGACAAAGTGCAGAGCCCATCGTCAAGCAATTTCCACCCTCCCACAAAGGCAAACTTTACCCCACCTTGCTGGTTAGGGCCATCGTAAGATTTATGGCAAGAAAGGCAGACACTTCCTTTGTTCAAGTTAAAGGACCCAGGCAGCTGACACTGAAAGACAGTAAACAAATTAATTCAGTAGAATATTTTTCCACAGTAGTCAGAAGTGATAGTGAAATATTATTGGCATAATTGATATTGACATTTGATAGTGCCCCTCTCTAGTCCAGATGTGACATACCAAGGGGTTGGGGAACAACAAAACCCAACCATCGCTATGTCACACATTTCTAAGGAAACACCCTATTGTTCCCTGGAACTAACGCTGGCCTGGCCTTATTATGCCGCCTTCTAGTAACCTGTATTTGCATACAAACTCTAAAATTCATTAATTCTGCTTGCCCTGATAAAAAACTATGTCAAACAGTTATTAAGAATAGTTAAGTTCAACTTTACTTTGCCTAACTATATTACTTTAATTTACTTTACTGTATTACTATATTACTATAAATATGTATATGTTTAAACACCTATAACGCAAAACACCAGTTTGTTTTTATGTTCATTTTTGGAGGTCATGTTTTGCGATCTCTAATTTTAAGTTAGTTTTTAATGTTTTTTTACATTACTTTTTTATGTTTATTGTATTTTATGGAAATATATAGAATTATATAGAACTTTGTGGAACTATACAAAATTTTATAATAATCTATATTTTCTTATTTGCCCACCACTATTACCTTCTATAGCTTCATCTTCTCCAATATTATTTTTATCATCTTTTTTAATATCGGTTTAGTTTTCCTCAATATTCAAATCATCTTCTTCTGTGTAACAAGTGTTAGTAACTTTAAGAATCCTGTTTATACAATTCTCTCTTGTTTGTTTATTTTAATCTTTTAACTCTACAAACATATTTTTCTCTTTATCGTAAACTGTACATTTTGCACAACCATTTTTAGTACTAAAACTACATCTAAGCATTCTGTTTGGTATTCTTTGTCCAATAATCATTCTCTTGTATCTTGGTACCGGTAATGTATTTTGTTTTTTGGTTGATTGCATAATTCCGTATTAGTTTCTTGCTGTTCCACTTATAAAACAAATAATTTCAGTACATGGAAGGTATTATGCATCAACAAGCTATGAGCCAAATATTAGTTATAAATAACAATGTGTTTAAAGATTCTTAGCTTTGAGCAGTTCTTACGAGAAGTAGGAATATTTTAGTCTTATAAAGGATATATTTTGAAGACGCTACAGGACCAGAATACATTAAGACAGGTTTAAAACTGAAGACGTTTTCATCTGTATTACGCAACACAATCGATTGGCGCATAACTGATTTATGCATAACGTCGTCCATATGTTAGGCACTCCAATTTGGAGGGTCTTAAATTTTCTAAAATAATTTTAAATATAATAAATAGAGAAACTAATTATTCCTAAAGATATTGTACCATGGGAAAATGATGTGGAAGTTATTACAACCTAAGAAGTTATAGAAAAAGAATGGTTTCTGTTATTATTTAGTTATTTAGGATATAATTTTTACCATATTTACTGTGCAGAAGATGGAAATTTAATTAGGCCTCGGTATATATTTGGAAATTGTTATATTAAAAAATATATAGAAAGCTTGGTTGGAATAAATAAAAATTATCCAGAAATAATATTTTAAAGAAAATAGTATATTATTCCAGAAAATTTAAAACAATTAAAATAGAAACATAAATACATAGGGGGAAGAAGTTACACAACAAACACTACCATGTCTTTGTGTTTATTTGGTGCAGTTTTAATTTCATCTAACTTAACTTTAATCTTATAATTTACATAGATTTTCTTATTTTCCTTTTCTTTTTCCAGCCAATAATTGGAACATAATAAATCTTGCGTATTTTCAAATTTAAAAATACATAGTATATCTTTCCATTCCTCGATAAGTTTCAACAGAAATATTGGAAATAATTAAATCTAATCCTTCTTGTAAACTTTCTAATTTATATAATCTTTTAATTTACATTCCCCATTTTTATATTTTCTATTGTATCTTTATCTTCTTCTTTGTATAATAAAGTATTTTTATCTTCGAAGATTTATAATGATTTTAAGTAAAGTATTTTACGGAAAGAGTTTCCTTTAAATGTTGTAATACTATCTGTTTTTATTTCCATAAATGGCTCATCCTTAAGATAGTAAAAAATTTCTAATTCTTGTTTAAGAGTTGTATGTAGAATGCAGATAAATCCTTCTTTTTTAAGATCATCTTTATATTTCTTAGCTTCTATAAATTTATTTTTATTTGGACCTTTAACAATATACAGATTTTATTCCATTTTGTTCTCTTAAAACACCAACATATGTAAATTAATTTTTATAATTTACAACAAAAGCATGTACTGTAATTTATATACTCCATTTGTAGCAAAATCTATCCAATGTAGTTAGAAAAACATTTTTTATTTCTTCTTTTGCTTCTCTTATTTTTGTTCTTTCTCAAAAATATTTTTCTGTTCATCTTTTAATGCTAAGAGTTGTATCCAAAATTTCTAATCTTCTTTGTTGTATATTTAAATAGCCCAACACTTGTTCTCTTTTTTTTCGTAGATTGTAAATTTGTTCATTTAATTGGTTTAACTTCTTTAATTGTGTATGTATGGTTTAAGTTTACTGCTAATATTTATTCTTTTTTTTATACAAATGGAACAATATTTATTGTTTTTATTCAACCTAATTCTTCTATATTTATATTTTCTGGTATAGAAGAAAATAAACAATGGGGTTTAGAAAAATATGTTTCCTCTGATTCTATAAAACAGGTTTGGTTTACAGAAATTACATTCTCTGTTTCGTTTGAAAATTTCTATACAGTTAATTGGTAGCAATTTAAAACTAAATGCAGTTAAAACATATTTACGTAATTAGTTTTTCTCTTTCTTCTTTATTTTATATTAATTTTATTTGTATTCCTCTTAATTTTTTAGTATTTTTACTGCCCCTACAAACATATTGTAATTAATTTTTTTAAAGACAGCAACTATTTAGTAAAGAATTTGTTAATTTTTCCCACATTTTAGAAAGTAGAACAGAATAAAAAGAAAAATTTACAAAATATTTTCGGTTATTTTATATTAATTCTAAACAATATGTTATTGGATTGAACCTTGTATTTTTTTGAAATTTTCATTTGTATGGTTATAAATTGTTGCTTCCAATCTTTCTATGCCATTTTCTTCAGCTAAGGTAGAAGCGAATGTTTCTTTTAATCTTTTATCTGGACAATTTAAAAAATCTATAATATGGTTACCGAGTTGTTTATTGACTCCAGGACTTGTTAATTAGCAAATAAATTTAAGGTAAATTTTTATTCTAGAATTCAAAATTAACCAGGTTAAACTATCTATTCCAATAGAATTATTACTTTTAACTATTGCACTAAAATTTTCTTTACAATTTTCTTCTTCTAAACAAAAATGAAAATCATTTGTTAAATATTTAATAATTTCTTCTTTAATAAAAATACCAGCAAAATCTTGTGTTATATCTAAATCAAATGAATAATAGGGTTGTGCAAACATACGAAATATCAAATTCGAATTAGAATATTGCATTATTAATTTCGTTGCCGATAACAATTTTGACATTTGAAAGTTTATCGAAAACAAAAATTATCGTTAACAATGAATATTCGTTGTCTTTCGAACGTTCATTTAAGTGAGTCCTTACGAAAATCCAGCTCAATACAAATCTCCTGTTTTTGCAAATTACAGTTGATACTATCACAAATTTTACCGCGAAATTTAATCAACAAACCTACCTACGGTAATTTGATATGTACTCCCGATCCCTTAAACTTAAGCAACCAAAGCTAGGGTAAAACACATTTAAATGTTTTTAAGGGAGCTGTATGCAAAAAAAATTTTTAACACGAAAAACTTCTTAAAGGGGAAGAAGTTTAAACAACATTAGTGTAGATAGTGTATTTCTCAACCAATAAACATTAGAATTTGCTTCAATTTCCGATATTATCTTAAAAATTTCTTCAAAATTTATCGCTCTCCACTTTATTGACACACCAATACTTGTAGAAGCCTCTTGCCCAACAATAAAATTATCACAGTTTATTTCCAGAGATATTGTTTTAATACAAACTAAATTCAATATATATGGTCCGCCTTCCGTTATTCACTGATTTCACTGGCCAGTGTTATCAGTAATGTCAGCTATAGTTCCGATATTGCTGACGGCACTGATAGTCACTGATGGTCGGTTGATAACGATACCCTGTGCGAGGCTACATCCGTTTACTGAGATTGCCGATTTTACTGACGCTTCAGAGCATCAGTGTTGTCAGTAAACCAATATTTTTAGCGGAAATTCAAAAGTTGAAGTTATATAATGGTAGGACAAGGAGTCTTCTTTAAGATATAAGGGCCAAAGTGGGTATCTATTAATTTATGTTTAGAGGTTGAATCGTAGCTTATGTATTTAAAAATAATGGATACAACTTCCCAAACCTTAAATACACACAATGTATAAGCTGCATCGTGAAAAAACTATTAAATTACATCAGTCGTAAGTCGTGCTAAGTGCATAAATATGCTGAAAATTACTAACTTTATATTTAAAGTAAATACAATTTACATAACGGACAAAATAAACATGATTGTTCATCGCAAGAATGATATCACAGATATGTCAGAGATGTAGTTGCTAGGCAACGCACATTGCAGTAATGTTTACAGATTTAATGTTCCGATATTATCTGTTTACTGACCGAGAAATATTTTGCTGATTACTGATATTGTTCCCTTATTGTTCACGTATACTGGCGGACTGTCAGTGATATCAGTGATGTCAGTAAAAAAAAGGAAGGCGGCCTATATAGGTGCTTTTCAATAACATCAACTCAACTACCAATCAGATGACGCTGCCAATGTAAACACAAGCACAAACCAATGAATAGCGACACTTCCGTTTTCATTACATCTTCCCCAATGGACGTAATCATTTCCAGATATTCTAATGCTGCTTTGATTAATTGTGACAATTTCTCGTTGGCTAATTAATAATTGAAGCCACCAAACTTGCTTTAGGTAGCAACATTTATCAGCAGTCTACAGATTTTGCGCTTGAATGTACCGTAGTAATTGTGCTTGTCAGTAAAGAGAACAGCTGTGGTGTGATGCTAAGGTTTCACAAGATGGCTGCTATAATTGTGGGGGCACGGTATTTAGTTAGAACAGCGACTCTGGATAAATACAAGCTTGAACAGATGATTGGTTGAACGTACAGGGAAGAACCCAAGCGGCGCGTAAGATTGGTTGCACGTACTTAGAAGAGCATGTACGGTGTGTGGTTAAGGTTTTGATATCTCGGGAAGCTTAAAAGTTATTTTTTTTGTATCGTAAAATTATATGCGTAATTGAAATAAATGTCTATTACTTTTTAAGTTATATGCGGGTTACCATTCTTCAACAAAACCTTTTAAATTGGGATTTATTAACCTAGATGTAAATGAATAAGAGCTAAGGAAATTTAAAAAACTAAACTTTTATGCAGGAAAACTTAGGCTAACTAAGCTAAATTCCAATTTAACAATCTGAAGATTGAGGTAAATCAGTTAGTTTTTACCTATACTTAGAAAAACTATGATGTTAATGCAATGTACTGCTGTTCGTTGTTAAGTAAATATTAATTTTTTTAGATTGTTTTGAAATAATTTTCCTGCATATTTGCATACTGCAGGATCCAATCTTTTTTAATTTTACAATATTCATAAACATTCATGCATCAAATTCTTATTTGTATTTGTTTCATTATTCACGAAAATCAAGGAAAAATATTCACATACATTTCGTTAAGGAAAAAGCCATATTCGCACAACCTAAATAAATAATAATGTTCTTTTGTAAGTTCTTCCAAAATTTCTGGTAACTCTTTTAATAATGTATCTAATTTAACATCTGTTAATTCTATTTTGTAAGGAATAGCAATAGGATTTTCATATTTTTGGTTTATAATATTTATACCTTTACCAATAATTTATTTAACTCCATAAATTGTCTGTCCACTGGAATCTAATAAATAAGGAATTTTAGCTTTAACTTCATGTCCAGCTAAATAAAGTTTAGAAAATTTCGATCTTAAAAAATATTAAAACATCCACATGCAGATTTTTTTTACAATAACTTGCTATTTTTCATTTCTCCTTCGCAGTATAAAATCTGTTATTTCAACAACCATATTATTATCGCAAAAAGGTTCTGTAATTGGCTTTAATTCTTTTATTTTTTTCAGTTTGTGTAAATAATATATCCAATATTTGTAACAAGATTATTATTAATTAAATTTTCTGTAAGGAACCATAATCCAAACCTTTCGTTAGTTGATTTTATTTTATTTCTCAACAGTTCTCTCATATAATATTTTTTGCTTTATTTTCATTAAGTTTTTAAAAAAAGTAGCTACAGAAAAAAGTTATAAAACACCCCAACCCAAACAATTAATAAATTATAAAACAACTCGATCTCAAAAAAATTATTACATATAAAACAACTAAACCCATAAAATATATAAAAATTTAGGTAGGTAATTAAAAAGTGGCCGAAACCAGGTAGCTAAAGTAAAGCGATGAAACAATCTTACCTATCTGAAAACTCTAAATGTTTTTTCATACCTACCGTTGTATTTTTACCACGTAAGGAACATGGTATTTTTTCCAACATCTTATCATTATTAATTTATCTACAAGAACAACAAATATAACTTACACCATATTTCATATTTTTATTTTTTGAAAACTCAGAATTACTCTTAACAATTTTACAATAAGAATATTTTTTAGTTTGTAATATTAGAGTGCCTGGCTATTTACAAGCGAGGAAAAATTACGTTGAAGCTTTTTAACGTGAATCCAAGGTAACCTCATACATTCCATATGTGGTCGGCTAGCGAAACTCAGTAGGTACCTAGGCACACTATTTGAATGCCAGTGACTTGAGCATACACTTCCCCTGGAAATCAAAGACTGATAATTCAGAATGTATGACATTTAACTTCAAATTAGATAATGTTGATGACGTCAGCGTGAGGATAAGAATATTGTATATGATTTCCAAGGGTTGGATACCAGGATTATTTAAAACTAAGGACAATTGCACGAAAGTGTTGTGACCATACTTAATAACACTAACTAGCAAACAAGATAAGGTACCATACTTCTTACCCTAACTAGCTGTGTTTTCTGGCATCGCTACATTTCGCCACGCATGGCTTCGTCAGGCGAAGAGAAACAAACAAAGTGATTCGCGCTTCCGCTCAAAATGTGTCGTCCTTTTCGTGTGTGTAACTGTCAACCTCCATGATACTCTGTGAGTAACTGGATTTATTTACTTGGACATACTCCACTGCAAAACAAATGACTGACAAAAGAAAACTAAAAATAAGACAAGAAAACATAAATAAGCAGAGTATGCTTTAGTCATCAGGACACATACACAACATGAAATTCCAAAACTGGAATCTGGTCAGACAAAACAAGGAACAAACAGAAAATAAAAGAAATAACAAAAATACAAAAATAGCTAAGTTGACATGTGACACAATGACGATACCAAACAAAAACACAAACAGAAATATAGCAAACAACACAACGATGAGACTAAACAAAACACAAAGATGTCGGGCACAAACAGAAAAAACAACTAACGACACAAAAGATGATACGAAACAAAACACAGTAGTTTTCCAAACAGTCAGTATTAACAACGTTTTGGGAACTGGAATCTATTCCCGTCATCAGGTAGACACACAGGGTTCAGGAAGACGAGTGTGACTGATGAGGAGACTGTAAAAAAGGTAAAGCCCCTTATCGTGCTGCGCCAGTTATTGGTCGCGCAGCATATATTGACTCTGATTGGTTGTGGTGGGTTGCGCATTTGTTTTCATTTTGTGCTGTAAATTTGTTTCTCTTTTAATCATTGGGATCCACAAGTTTTTTAATTCAATGCTCTGTTGACTGAAAATATTGTTATTGCTAATAATAAAGGCTCATTCTTTTATTTTTCTTTTAATTTTGTAAGTTTCCTGTGTAATTGGTTCAGAGTCTTCCCAAAGGATTTTGTGGCTATTTTCCCATGCATGTTTGGTCAGTCTAGATTTTTGGGATTCACCTTTTATGCAATTGTTTTTATGTTCTTTTATACGGGTTGATAGAGCTCTGCCAGTTTCACCATTGTACATATGGCAGCATTCACGAATGCGCATATGTGAATGCGGCTATATGTACATTGGTGAAACTGGCAGAGCTCTATCAACCCGTATAAAAGAACATAAAAACAATAGCATAAAAGGCGAAGCCCAAAAATCTAGACTGACCAAACATGCATGGGAAAATAGCCACAAAATCCTTTGGGAAGACTCTGAACCAATTACACAGGAAACTGACAAAATTAAGAGAAAAATAAAAGAATCAGCCATTATTATTAGCAATAACAATATTTTCAGTCAACAGAGCATTGAATTAAAAAACTTGTGGATCCCACTGATTAAAAGAGAAACAAATTTACAGCACAAAATGAAAACAAACGCGCAACCCACCACAACCAATCAGAGTCAATATATGCTGCGCGACCAATAACTGGCGCAGCACGATAAGGGGCTTTATCTTTTTTACAGTCTCCTCATCAGTCACACTCGTCTTCCTGAACCCTGTGTGTCTACCTGATGACGGGAATAGATTCCAGTTCCCAAAACGTTGTTAATACTGACTGTTTGGAAAACTACTGTGTTTTGTTTCGTATCATCTTTTGTGTCGTTAGTTGTTTTTTCTGTTTGTGTCCGACATCTTTGTGTTTTGTTTAGTCTCATCGTTGTGTTGTTTGCTATATTTCTGTTTGTGTTTTTGTTTCGTCTCATTGTTGTGTTGCATGTCAACTTAGCTCCTTGTTTTATATTTTTGTTATTTCTTTTATTTTCTGTTTGTTCCTTGCTTTATCTGACCAGATTCCAGTTTTGGAATTTCATGTTGTGTATGTATCCTGATGACTAAAGCATACTCTGCTTATTTATGTTTTCTTGTCTTATTTTTAGTTTTCTTCTGACAAGTCATTTATTTTGCAATGGAGTATGCCCAAGTAAATAAATCCAGTCATGCACTCCCACTGCACAGTTCTTTCAAAGATCACTATGTGAGGACATGTTTCTTTCTAGGTTTAAGAGGTAATTAGTAGGCTAGCGGCCTTTGTTTCCCTATATCTGAATATTTTGTTACAGAATTTCAAGATAAAGTTGAATGGAAATATATATTAAAATATCAATGACTAACTGAAGATTTTATTAGAGAATTTCAAGATGAAGTTGATTGGGGGGATACTTCTTGGTGTCAAAATCTATCCGAAGATTTTATTAGAAAATTTCAAGATAAAGCTGTTTGGGATTATATTTCAGGAAGTCCAAACTTATCGGAAGAGCTTAGGATAATGTGTCAGAGGACAAAATCTTTGTTAAGCTCTTTGGACGGTGAAGATGATGATTACACTGATTATTTTTATGATTTCATTAATATATTAAAAAATAAAATTGCCCTTTAAATTATAATTTATTTTTAAATATTTTTTTATTATTTCCATTTTTAAATTTTATTCTTGGTGAGATTCTTAAAAGAATTTTTTTTTGAATGAGTTCATTAATAAGTGAGTAGATAGGTATTGCTGGTTTTAGGTCAAGTTCATTTTTAGCAAAAAAAAAGTTTTTCCAAAACCCAGAACTGCCAATATCTATTAACTTAATCCACTCTCAATTAAACATCACTCTTTAACACATTTCAAGAGCCTAGGTAAAAATTCAGTTTACACATGTTTTTCCACAAACACCAAAATGGAAGGAGACCATTAAATATGTTCCATTTACAATCAAAATATTGCTGGTGGTTGTAGCCGATATAGCTTGAATATTTAAGCAATGATGTTTTAAAAACTATCATCTTTGGCAGCAGCATAAAAAAAATTGTTTAGCGTGATGTGAATAGTAGAAAGATTAAGTTTTTTTACCAGTGTGATTGCCAACAAAGGATTGCAAACTGTATAAGCCTACTGAACACTCATAACCCTATGAAGGTGACTGAAAATGGCACTGTACGGACCGTACCACATGAATCTTGAGCGAACCTACGAGACAAAAAATATTTCTGTTGGCATATTTCTTGCACAATGCGGCAACATAACATGGATCAAATCCCCTTTAGCATTCTATGTCACTGTATAATTTTATATATATTACGTTGAGCACATTCCGGCAAAAAGTACATACTGGTCAGGATTTTAACCAGCACCCATAATATGACGGCTATGGCAGTTGTAGCAAAATATCTGTGTAAGGCCATAATAAAGCCAGTTCCCGGACAACCTGTCTGCAACAATTAAAAGTGTATTGTTTGTGTCGCCTCCCATCTACTCACAAAGACTGTACAAGCACTGATACCATGAAAAGACACAGTTATGAGATGATACACAAAGTATAGTAGAGTACACATACTGACCGGAAGAAAGCAGCCGGCCTGGTGACTGTCGGTGATGTAGCTGGGATGTAGGACCCACTTGCCAGCAGCAATACATCCCAGCATACGTTCAGAGCGAGCCAGCCGTTCACACACGAGGTGAGTGGAACCTGGATCGTAGGTACTGCTCTGCGACACCTCCCCTCCCAGCGACCTGATCAACTCTTCGTAGTGAGCACGTTGTGCCTAACACACATACACAAATGTATAATTTATGAACAGTATTTGAAATGAAAATACAAACTATGTCACAAGCATAGCAAGGCACTACATGATCATACGATGTTGTTCAATTCTCTCTCTGGTTACTAACTTAGTGTGTCCTCAGTAAAATATGTACTTGAGACTGCTCTGGGTAACTGTGGATCCTGGTCCGTGGCCCAGGTAGTACATATCATACTATCTACCTGACAATGTCTTCAGCTAAAAGCAGGCTGGCTCAGAAGTCTTACACTTTACATAAATTCAAATGGTTGGCAGGTAAAACTGAGGCCCTGTTCATGTTCTTGTGCTCATCTCATGCTGAGAGAAACTCTAGAGAGATAGTCCTACATCGCCAAGAGCTCCTTACAAAGGTCAAGTAAAGCATCTTCTAGAGAGTGCTACAACAAACCCAACTGTTTCACAAGAATACAAATGACGTACAAGAAAGTCTTCCCATGGGGCCAAGCAGTTAGCTGTTTGGAAAGTTGGTAATGTATGGCTTTTCCTTGGTGCAAGTTCAATTTTCTTCCACATTTTGTTCCTCCTCAACAGTTGGTAGACAGCCAGTGGGCGTACCACAGTAAAATATCTGAGAGTGATAGTGTCCAACCACAGAGTTACGTCGTCTACTGCTCCGCTCGTCCACTTCCGGTTCAGGAGAGCGGAGCTACACCTTTGGTGTTCGCTGTCATACATTTTCTTACCCGTGTAACCTCACTCATATTCTGGACACAGCTACGCATGGCAGTGCCAGCGTGCAGACACACTACGTGTAACCTACACCACCCAGACAAGGGGAATTGTCCTAGTTCAAAACCTGGTAGGATCGACTGAGTACAATATTTTTAATCATACACAAAGTTTGTTCTTTGAGGAAATGTTCTTGTGAACCAATTTGTGAAGTTTTCTTTCTGAATGATTTTCAAAATACCGCCAAAAACTACCATATTTGCCGGCATATAGGACGACCCCGCACGTAAGACGAGTCATGGTTTTGAAGGTACAAAATCATGGAAAAAAAGAAATTAATAATTTTGAAATTCCCAACAGAAAAATATTTTTTTCAATTACCAGAAACATTAAAAATTTACAATAAATACTTTTAAATCAGTTGCCGTAAGCCGTGCACGACTTGGCCAAGCCGAAATGAGGCACGCCACGCGCTACATGGCAACGCAGGGCTACAACAGCTGCTTGCAAGGTCACTGCATTCCTGTGCGCTGCTGTCTGCCAGCCTAGCACTAGACAGTAGACACAGGAATGTGTGGTACGGTACCTAGACCCTCGTTTCCTCGGCCTGCGAGTTTTGTGATAGCAAGACAAAGTGACGCAACTCCGTCACGTCCACTTATAAATTACGTTAACGCTCGCCCCCGATTTTTAACACTTCATCACTTAGGCCTAAGGACAGTAGTATTAACCCGCAACTTTGCACATTGCAGTTTATTTTTATGTAAGAATTAGCAATCCCCCGCGGCTTTGCTCGCGAGTATTATTCGTAACTGATAATATTTACTTTAATTGAAAAACCTCTTTGTACACAAGATTGGTACTTCAGTCATCAAGTGTTAGAATGTCAAAGCGGCTAGTTGAACTAATTCTGCAGCAGGATAAGTAGCTATAGCTGTCCACGCGAAAAGCAGTCTTAAGTTTGCCCCTGCCACTAACAGCGACTTCGCCTGGGCCTTATTTGTAAACCTGCCTATTTGACGTTGTGGGGTAATTACAGACACCTAAGGTAAGAGGTTAATCGAATGAAAAAAATCTGTTTACCCTGTGCACAACCATTGGTGACGGTGCCCTCAATGATATATTTTCGAAATATTCACTTTAACTTTATTGCCATTACAAAGTTTCAGTGAGTAAAGGTTTCGCGGAAATGTATTTGGTGCCCCAAACTTGAGATTAGTGAGATGATATATCGTCGGTATACTGCCAAAAGTAACAAAACTCAAAATGAGATAAAATTATAAAAATGCTACGAATATGAATATGTTATTCATGAAAAATTGCCCAAGTTTAAAGTCTATTCATAGTTTCGTACTGTTGTGTCACAGTATAGTAACATACCACTTTTTTGTTAATATCTACAGTTTAATACTGTTTTTAAACGAAATAGCATTTATGATTTAAATCAGTTTTGGCAGTATACCGACAATATGTCACCTGATATTGTAGAGGAACCTAAGTGGAAAGCAAACTGCAATTTTACCCCTTTTAAAGACTACATGTAAATTGCACTAATTCGATCTGCCTTGTAGTTTTTTGTGTGTCAGAATTAAACTTTCCCACGCAGCTTTTACAAGAATTCGAGCCCAGAACCTCCTGGAATTTAGACCTGAGTAACAAACAACTGCGTCACGTAACGTCGAAATAATTCATGAAAATAACATTTTGTTTAAAAAAACAGTCCAGATGGAGCATGTCACCGGGAATTGTAACCAAACAAACGCTTGACATGGCTGGTATCAATATGGCCGACTAATTAAAAAATTGAGGAAATATTAGTTAGGAGGTGTGTAAACAGGGTTGAAATAAAGAGTTTTCAACCTAAAACAACAATTAAAGAACATAATACATTAATTTACCATAAAAAATACCAGTCTGATGTGTACTTTTGAGGTTAAAGCAGTATGGCGGCTAGCAAATTTGGGGGCTACCCCTCCCCCCTCTTGGCATCAATCCCCTCGCCTTCATTCAGACCTTATGCTACCCCCGTGAAAAAAAAAAAATCTCTGTCCTGGGCTCATAGAAGTTGTACAGCACCACGTTTCGACAGGTTACTGTACAGTGAAACTCCTGTATAGGTTGTTTCTCGCTGCTCGTTCCTGTTTTTCGTATCGTCTACCTTGAATATTGACCAACTTAGTTTTATTCTTAATAATCACGTTTCTTATAACGTAAAAAAATTACATACATATTTTTTAAAAAAATATTTACGTAAGCATCACTCTGACACGAACAACACCTCAATATCGCTACTGATTAGATAGATATCGTGGGTTGATGGAAAACCAATTTAGTACTTTTTCACCCTTTTAGGGGTCGAATTTCGAAATATTTTTAACATCTTAGACATTTGTATAAGTATCCAACTGAAGTGTAAATCACATTGCTAGCCCGTTTAGTTGAATCAAAATCGATCATTCACTGTAAAAACACATATCACCCCTGCACAGTATTGCGAAATCGAATTTCGAAAAATCTGAAAACCATTTTGCGATAACTTCTGTAATCATCATCCTGAAGCAAAAATTAATTGTATATCTCGACGGGTTCGATATATATCGAGGATTTATCTAAAACATATTCAAGGTCTTTTCACCACCTAAGAGGGTAAATTTCGAAAAACCCTTTAATCACATTTTAGAATACTTTATTGGTTTCTCGTGGACGTAAGAAACACAACATTAGCCCGCTGGGTTCAAGATATATCGACGATTAATTGAAAACGCTTTTCACCACTTTTCACCCCTTTACACGTCCTTAAGTAGCGAATTTCGAAAATTCCTGAAATTGCTTTTTAGGAATTTCAGTAAGCATCAATCCTAAACAAAAATCACGTCGCTATATAAAAAGGTATGGGATCGATATATATCAAATGTGAGTCAAAAACTTATATCACCCCTTTTTTAACCAGTTTAGGGCCGAATTCAGAAAATATTTTTAAATGGGACTTGGGATACTTACAAAAGCACCAATTTAAAGCAAAGAGCACTTAGATATCTCGATTTCTTCGATAGATATGGAAGGATAATCGAAAACACATTTCACGTATTTTCACCCCTTTAAATAAAGATTTTCGAAACGTCTTTGAGTCCTGTCATAGACATTTGTAAAAGTAACCAATGAAAGTTAAAATCACGACGATAGCCAATTGTGTTACAAAGATATAGACGATTCATAAAAAACACATTTTGCCCCTTTTTACTGCCTGGGGGTTGAATTTCAAAAAAACCTAAAAATACTTTTTGGGTATTTACGTAAGCAATATTTTGAAGTGAATATTAACTCTCTATCCCGAAGTGTTCGATAGATATCGATAGTTGATTGGAAACACATTTAAGGTCTTTTCACCCCCTTAAATGTTGAAATTAGAAAAATCCTTAAATTGGCTAATATGCATTTCTACGAGTGTCCTATTAAAGTAAAAATCCCGATGATAGGCCGTCGGGTTTGAGCTCTATCGACGTTTCTTCGGAAACATATTTCACCCCTTTTCACCCCTTAGAGGTCGAATTTCAAAAAATCCCTTCTTAGTGATCGCCTACGACAAGGGGGAACCCCCACAAAAAATTTCTCAATTCTAGGTCCGATGGTTTGGGCTGCAGTTTGATATGTCAGTCAGTCCGTCAGGTTTCATTTTTATATACGGGGTGAGTGTGAATTCGACCGACAAATTTGGTGGGGTGATTTCTTACGCAAAATAAGGTAGGGTTTACATTTGACAACTGTCCCGAAAGTGCATATGAAGGGTGTTAGGAGCCCTTGAAAATGTGTTTTCAAAATCAATTATAATTAAAATATCGAACAACGCTGGACATGTAGCAACAACAATGTGGACATGTTATGGGCTATAATAAAACGTCTGACCCCAACATGGTAAGATGGTACAAATCACCCCCCTTCGTGGACAAATGGCATATTTGAAATTTCTATCGCATGAAATTTGGTAGCCGTAACGTGTAATCGTAATTTGACCATTGTTTATGAAAGAACATGTTCAAATCAACAAAAAAGGTCACCTTAGTACAAGACCCTTAGGCCAACCATTTCCCCAGAAACAGCTATGTAAGTAACGGAGGGTGGAGAGGAGTGTCGTTACCGAACGCCTGTGCGGATATGTAACATGTCTTGCACCGCTACCACAGAGCCATACTGAGCATTAAATCGTTCAAACGTGTCCGCCTCCTAGCAAGGTGATCCAGGTTCGATCCTCAATGGGGTCACCCTGGATATTCGCATGTGGGAATATTTATATAAAGATGATGCCCTGCGCTAACGAGTGATAGAGTTATTCCTTGTTGGCTCATCCAGTAGTCACTCGCTGGATCGACGATAACTCTACTACAAACTACTCTAGAAGGATCACACCCATATTTCATGCTCTCTAACCTAAAGACCTTCTAGAAATACACACTTGCAACCGACAAATCCTAGTGCAGCGGTGGGCGAAACAAGCCCCATGCGTCAAAAGGATCTAAGAAAGGTGGACCTAGATCCTCGTTTTCTCCACCTGAGAGTTTGGGCTGGGCAGACAAAGGATCTAGGCACGTGCTCCAGCTGCATTGCCAAGTGGTCTTTGTTATGAATAGGATGCTCATCAAAATTTCGTATTGTAAATTTTATTTTAAAAAACAGGGCACTTGTTTTCATTTGTGATGAAAAATGCAATTCCTTGAAACATGATACAACTCCACAACTTACAGCTTAACTTTCAAACAATTTCTAGGTTACCAAAAATTTTCACACCTTCATATAAGACAAGTAGAAATATTTGAAGGTCAAAAATATGTAAAAATAGTTGTCTTATATACCGGCAAATACAGTATATAGCTTCTGGCAGCCATTTTAATATGGTGGACTTAACACAGTATTTACATTCAGGAACTTTTCATATATTACCTTCAGATGACCTATTCGTAAGACAACGTAGCCACTTTAAAGAAATTTATTTTACGTAGTTGCTTTCTATCATGTTATGCTTACATCATACTGAAAATACAGATAAAAGATGTTCTAAAAATATTTCATTGTGTAAAATTACTTAACTCGTAACATTTTCTACTACCAGAGTAGTGATTGGCGCAAGTGAATGAAATATTACAAAATATTATATTACTCTCTACTACTGATAATTCCAAATGATTGTACATGTCAAGAGAATATCTACTTAAATTACAAGAAAAGTGACAAATGCCACTACTTTTCGCTGAACGGGTTAAGATTGTATGTAGTATTAGTAAAATAATTTTTAATAAATATGCATGAAGTGGCATTTTGCTAACTATAGGGTTCATAATTGGCTGTGACAGCCAAGAAAGTTGAAATAGTGACCAAAATGTACAAAAAAGTGACCAAAAATGACTTCCAAACATGGCAAACAGTAATATTTTTCTCCATAAAATCGTAACATTTTTTTTTCCATCTGTGCAAAATCTAAACACTTAATAGGCTACATAACATGTACACATCAAAATGAAAAAGAAGAAATAAATTTTGAAGTAGTTTGAAGTATTGTTTGAAATTCACGAGAAATGTACGAACTTACAGTATATTTTCCTGTGTTATCGGCACTTTGGAATACAGCGAGCATGCAAAAAAGACCTGCTCAATTTCTATTATCAGCCAGTTTGTATCTTTCTGCCACATGTAAATACATACAAACATTGCTTTCATTTGCATAGACCTATATAATGCTAACGTCTCGCACTCTATATTTCACCGCTCAGAAAATTGACATATAGCCTACAAATAAGGAATACCAGTTATCTGTAATAGAAAGTTACAAATCTCTGCAAAATAACTTCAATACATGATCAATTTCTGTAAATCAGCTCCATAATTTATTCACAGCAGTCCCTTGATATTCTCTTCCGAGAACTTAACAGAATTACATTATTGTAAATAAAATGTCAACAGCTTTGATAGCAAAACATTTATTTTTAAGTTTTGCTCGTCAAAATGTAAACATAGTACCTAGTTACAAATTGATGGCAAAAATTTCTAAAATGTTTGCAAACAATACATAGACAAAAATCTTACATTGTTAAGTACGTTTACAGATATCTTCAATCCAACATCATCTCAAATACAATGCACGGGTAAATTAACATTCAGAAAACTATAAATATACGTGCCAAAAACTCCTGAACCTAAGAAAAGTATACATAATGTTCCATTTTAAACCTACATTCTCAAACAATACAAATACAGTACTTTGTTTGATTTACAATGACACATACAACAAAACACACATGCTCACGCTTGCAGATTGCTCCACATAGGTAGACATAGCTTACAGAGCACACAACAAGTTTCATATTAAAGAAAGTAGTGTTTAATGCTATACACAGTTCTTTTCTACATAATTATTTATCTGATGAACACAAGAAAATAACAGAGCTGCTGTGTACGTACAGCAGTCACGTCAGTAGAGTTATTGGATACTGTATTTATTCTGGCTAGTTGTTATATTATTTAATGCTAAAAATTTATGTTTATGCTAGTTTTCATGAACGAGCCTAGTGTAATGAACTCTTGTTATATGTATTTGTAACTTATTAATACAATGTATATTTTACATTGATCTGCACTTCTTCAGTATCCATAGTTATAGCCACAAATTTGGTGCAAGAAGCTTTTTGTACCACTTTGTTTCAATGCCTTACATATACAACAGCTAGCAGCACAGACACATTTCTCATTTAACTGCACCAATCAGAACTTGGTTATTGTGATACCATATCTATGTGATCTGCCAGCATAACCCCCACACAAGGCAGAGTTCAAACACACAATGACGGGCCATGAAGCAAAGCTGTGAATATGCCCATATCACCACAACATGTGGCTCCATCAATAGTTCATACTGGATTATCTGTGATGAAACATTTTACAATATTTGGAAAAAATATCTGAATAGAATATTTTATGTTTATTTCAGTTTATCAATGCTGAATATATAAGTACAAGCAATAGTATATCATGGGTGCAATAGAACCAAATATTTCACTAAAACAAAGCTTTAATCAGCTAAAACTAACCTAAAGCACAAGATAACAGTTTTGAACGTCAAATTAACAACATACAGTATGTTTAAAAAAAATGGTAACTGAAGAAACACACTGTTGTACGTATATTATATGGACTTATGAGCAATTCAGTTACCATTTTTTTGAAACACTTTGTAGATAAACAGATACATAGAGATATACATTCATTACATTCTTCCCCGCTTTAGTATAGAATGTAGTCATCCAAAAGTTTAAGGGGTATTTTTACTCTCTTAGGTCTGCCAGGAGATCTTGTCTGCAATGTCTTAGATAATTCATCATCAAATGAGATTTCACACCTAATGTCTTCGCAAGTTTTACTCTTTAGAGTAAAATTATTCTTTTCAGAAATAGATCTCAAATCTTGACTACTATCTTCCGTTTCTTTCACATATGGTTCATTGTTTACATTCTATGTACCATTTTCAAAGTTCATGTTATTAATAGGTTGTGATGTTTCTTGAAGGAGAGTTACATCACCTCTTGCAGCTAGGTGTTTTCACGACACAGTAGATTCTCGGCCATCTTCATGTCGTACTATAGCATATTGTGGATTAGCCTCCAAGAACTTTACCTTCTCCACCAGTGGTTCATATATTTGCTTTGTCTGACATATTTTCTTACCAGAACAGCGTCAGACGTGCTGAGAAAAGTTTGCAACAAATTCCCGTTGATACACCCCGTAGTTGCTGTTAGATTATTTTTATACTCATCCCACATTTTTGTGTTTAAAGTAGGGTTAGGCCTACCGGCCTACTTGTCGAAGGGACCGCTTTATTAATATTACGCTCCGTGTTGCCGCTTACTGCTATAAAGATGTTGCATAACAATGAAAATAATAATAACTTACCTTTGTAAACCTGAAAGTAGGAAATGTAATGCCACGAGAGACATTGAAAAACACGAGTCGGCAAAAACGTAAATAAACGAGGTGACGGAGTCAAATGTCATAATAATTTAGAGATACATTTATGTGTACTTTTCGTATGAATATTTGGATGCAGTGTGTTATTTAAAGCATATAATCTCGCTTTATTTAAATTTTCGACAACACAGGAATACTCCATGTTCCGTGGGGAAAGTTAGGACGCAGCAGAGATAGTATTTGTTTTCATGAGAAATGTGTGAATGTTGGGGTGACACACATGCAGCAGCAGGCGACTACAGCACCACCCGCTAACGGGACTTCCACCCCCTTCTGTGGTATATAAAGGGCGAGTTTTCGTCCTTAGGTCAGTAGTCTAGGGCTCGGACTCTCACAGAGCCTTCCCTTGGCATTCCGCCTACTATTTCTACTTCTTCCTACCTAGTGCTGACTGCAAACTAGTAAGTGCACCATAGGCAGCTTTCCCCCCTCTCTACCCACTCCTGATGCCTAAGGGCGAGTTCAGGGAGTAAGAGGTTAACTATAGTAATCGCGCACAGGAAAAAAGGGAATACTCCCTACCATTTATTATTGCACCGTGTTCGTGCGCCTCAGTACCGGAAATTTATGTCGGAAGCAGCTCCGCAGAAATCGGAAGTGCGCGAGGCTACATCAAATTAGTAGCCATGAGGCTAAAGTGCACCTGGATTCTAAAGTGATAAATTTATGTAACATTGTGAGTTAGTGTACAACAAACCATTCTGAACTTGTGTACATTTGCTGTAAATACGACGAGGTAATTCAAGAACTTGTGTGTCATTTAAAGAGAAACTCATGTCCGTTGATTCAGTGCTCATTATTAACATTGATCCCGAGAAGGCATGCTCTCTTGACGAGCGTAAGTTGCTAGCCCTTCTGCAGATACCTCACCCTCTGACCTCATTTCAACACCTCAGAAGGTTCACAGACGTGAGCTGTCTCTTCTGGCTTTCAGCCGCAATTTACGGAAGAGAAAAGTCAGCCACATCCTCCGCGAGGCACGTCGCTGGGTACGGCTGCTACTTAGCCCACTAAAAACACTGCCATGCCTGGCTCCTGCACCGCACTCACGGGTACTCCAGCTCCGCCAAGAGGCTCAACAGGAAACAAAACTATCCAGAATGAAGGCACAGCTGCTTAGTCAGCTATTTTACGTAAATGGGAGACAATACCTACCTCACCTCCACAAAATAAGAGAGTTGTTCCGCACCTCCACTTTGTCTACGGTTGTCAAAGTGTATCTTCACTCCGGGGCCCCAGTTGTCAGGACACACCGACATACAAGTCTCCTGCTCGAGTCCAAGTCTAGATGCTCAACTAGCCCGGGTACTCGACCTCGACTGGGGACCTCAGGGAGGGGATACGAGCGAGCAACACTGTTTGAAAACTTTCGTTGATGGCAAAACATCCTCTCATGGGGGGTGCAACTTGTTGAAGTGCATAACAGCAAACGAATACAGTTTAGTGCATCCTCTAACACAGTTTCCCAGTACTCTTCTTTTAACTTATTTGTTTTCAAACCAAGCATTATCGTTGTCCATACGATGCCATTAGCCTACATCTCTTGGCCTGGCCATTTCCATCAGGGTTGTAAGGCGTAGTTCGACTAGTAGCCACTCCTCAAGAGCGAAGAAATGACTTCAATTCTTCCGACATAAAAGATGATCCTTGGTTGCTGTGAATATAAAAAGGCATTCTAAAAACAGAGAACAACTGAGTTAGTTTTTGAATCACAGTAAAAGACGTTAAGTTTTTGCATGGAAATGCAAATGGAAATCTTGAGTACTCATCTACTATGGTCAGTAAATATCTGTTCCTGGAAGCAGTAGGGAGGGGTCCTTCGAAATAAATATTCAACTGTTCAAAAGGAGCTGCAGCTTTGATGAGATGACCATCTCTGTGTCTACTGAAATGTGGCTTTAATTCAGCACATATTGGACATTCAGCTGTCATCCTTCTATCTTCTATAGAATAAGGAAAGTTATGAGTTCTTATCCAATGAGACATTCTTGCAACTCCTGGATGGCAAAGATACTGATGTAAATCAAATAAGGTAGTACCGTATTTGTCGGCATATAGGACGACCCCACACATAAGACGAGTAATGGTTTTGAAGGTATAAAATCTTGAAAAAAAGTAAATTACTAATTTTGAAATTCCCGACAGAAAAATATTTTTTTCCTTTGCCAGAAACATTAAAAATTTAGTTTAAATATTTTCAATGCATTTATTATCGGCATATAAACATCATAGTAGACACATAAACGAATAACATTGGCTAATCCTGCTCTCCGCGCGCCCAAGAGCCAAGGAAATGCACGGCGGCGGCCGGTGATATCTCCATTTGCCGGCAGGTGTGCGCGACTTGGCAACGCCGGACTGAGACCACGCCGCACACTACATGGCAACGCCGGGCAACAACAGCTGCTTGCAAGGTCATCGCATTCCAGTGCGTTGCGCTGTTGTCCGCCAGCCTGGCGCTAGACAGACACGTGAAAGTGTTGTACGGTACCTAGATCCTCGTTTTTTCCGCCCGAGAGTCTTGTGCTTGCGAGACAAAGGATGAAAGCATGCGGACCTAGATCCTCGTTTTCTCCGCCCAAGAGTTGTAGGCTGGCGAGACAAAGTATCTCGGCATGTGCTCGCATCGATCGCCGCTTCGCTGCGAGGAAGTGTCCTTTATTATGAATGACGCTCATCAAAATTTTTTACAGAAAATTTTATTAAAATAAACGAGGTACTCGTTTTCATTTGTGACGAAAAACACACTTCCTTGAAACATCATACAACTCCACAGCTTACAGCATAGCTTTCAAACGATTTTTGGCTACCAAAAATTTTTGCACCCTCATATAAGACAAGTAGCAATTTTTGAGGGCCAAAAATATGTAAAAATTGTCGTCTCATATGCCGGCAAATGTGGTATCTCTTACTGAACTAAAAACCGAGAGAGAGTATCAGCTACTGTATTGTCCTTTCTTTCCTTGTCTGTACACAACATCAAAGCTGTAGCATGAAAGCTCCAGTCGCCACCGAAGAATTTTGTCATTCTTGATCTTGCAGCTATGCTTCGCACCGAACATGAACGACAGTGACCGTTGGTCAGTTATGAGTTTGAAATGACGACCCATCAGATAATGCCTCCACTTCTTCAGTGCCTCTACTATTGCACATGCCTCTTTTTTAATAGCAGGATGATTTCGTTCAATTCCAGACAATGATCTAGAATAAAATGTTACCGGTCTTCCACATTGACTAAGTGTAGCTGCGATGGCAAAATCAGAGGCATCTGTTTCTACTACAAAGATTTCATTTTCATCTATAGAAGTTATTAGACTTTGCAATGTCAGTTTAAATTTTTCAAAAGCTGTCATTGCACAAGAAGGCAGAGGAAACGACTGACATCTAACGAGATCCTGGACCTTTTCAGAAAAATGAACCATCCAACAAGCATAATGAGAAAACATACCTACCTCCCTTCATAGTTCCTCGATATTCTGTGGAAAAGGCATATCGAACAGTAGTTTAAGTCTCCATGGATCAGGTTTGATAGTGCCATTCTTAATAAGATATCCTAGAAGTTGTATGCTTTATTGAGAAAAACAACTTTTCCTTTCATTATTAGTTAAATCATGTTTCTTCACAGCAGTCATAAATTCTGCAAGGTTCTTGTAGTGTTCCTCCTGTGACTTTCCACAAACAGTTACATCATCTAAATAGGTAAAAACGCCTTGTAACCCCTCACTTTGCATCACTGCATTAATAACCCGTTGAAAGCCTGGTACACCATTAGTAACACCAAACTGAATTCTTTTAAATTGGTAAAGCCGGCCTTCTGCCCCAAAAGCAGTGCACAATTTTTCATCTTCACGAAAAGGTATTTGGTGGTATGCAATTTTCAGATCAATAGTACTGAAAATATCATATTTAGTAACTGAAGCAACAATATCCTCTATCTTTGGCAAGGAACACACATCAAGTAGTGTAAATTGATTAATTGTTTCAGAGTAATCTATTACCATTCTCTTTTTTTATTGTCCGGTTTCTGTTATCAGCTCAGCAAGGAGAATTACTTTCCTCGATGATACCTTCAGAAATAAGTCTCTTTACTTCTTCTGCTATGAATTTTGATTCTTTAGGGGAATACTTACGAGACTTGGTTGCTATAGGTCGGCAATTTGGTGTAAGATATTGAAAGAGAAAAGCTGGTTCCAGTGGTGCAGCAGTTAAACTGCAAATCTTTAGTGGAGGCTTGTTTCCACCAAATTTAACACAAACCCAGGAATGCTGTGGAAGTATGTTGTGACGTATTAAGACATCAGCACGGAGATTTGGAAGTACAGCAACCTTTATGTTTTCATAGTTGTGTCCCTCAAGAGTTATACTCACTAAACATTCACCCACTACTTTGGATTGCAAAGTTGTCAATGCCATTGCTACTTGACTAGCAGATGGAAAAACCTTTACTTCACAGTTGTTGATAAATTCATTACTTACAAATGTTTCTGAGCTTCCAGTATCAATGAAGGCATCTGCGACTACGCCATTAACACGTACTTTAACTAGTGATTTTGTCAGACAACTTGGTGCCGCCGCTGCTAAACGAGGTACAGAGGCTATAGTTGAAACTTTAGGCTTCCTATAGTTGCTTTACTGTGGCAAACTTTTGCAAAATGCCCTTTTTCCCACATTTATTGCAATTAGAATCTTTGGCAGGACATAAGTCACGCACATGTTTTTTGTAACCACAAAAATAACAATTACTTGAATGAGTTGAAGCTGCAGATACGGTATTAGATTCAGAAGATTCCATACGTGTCTCATGTTCTTTGTTAATGCCATGGGTAGCATTCAGGAAAATACTAGTAGTGGAGTATAACTGAGACTGTTTTTTCGCAGATTCCAGACAGAGAGCTTGACAAACACCCTCTTCTAGCTTTAGCACATTATTCTCTAAGAGACCTTAGTGTATTTCAGATGATTTAAGACTGCTAAAGAAAGTATCTCAAATAAAGTCGTCTTTATTTTCACTAGCACTAACTGCACGAAAGTTACACTCTCTAGATAATAACTGAAGATTTTGCAAATATTGGTCTACTGACTCACCAGTTTCTTGCTTCCTAGAAGCTAACTAGTGTCTAGCGAATACTTCATTTGTGGGTTTGATGTATACAGTTTGTAAGACTTCAACAGCTTTCTCATAGGTAACACAATCAGATAAAATGTTAAAAACTGTATGACCAACATAATTAATGATAATTTTAACTTATCTTTATTTGTAGATTTTTCAAATTTTCTAGTAAAATTTTCAAAAGTCCGAAATGAATGCTCCCATTCCTGAGAAGCACTATTGGAGTTTGGATCAGTTTGAATTGTTCAGGTTTCAAAGTTTCTCCATTTTTCTTTTCAGCTAGTTAAATTGTAATAGAATCAAACATTTCACTAAAACAAGGCTTTAATCAGCTAAAACTAAGCTACAAGTTAAAGTACAAGATACCAGTTTTTGAATGTCACATTAACAACATAGATTAACAGATACATAGAGATATACATTCATTACAATGGGTAAAAAAAGGAGTTGATAAAAGAAGAAAAAAAAATGGGCAGGCATTCTTTTAGCTGATTTTTTTAACATGGCTGCAGGACTACAAGAAATAAGAGATCGAAAATAAAAGATGTCCAGTAATCAGTAGATCCCATCAGTTCACAACCTTAGGATGTAAACAACTGAAGCTAAAAGTGGCAAAAGTGACACAGTTTGAAATTGTTGACATTTATTTATTTATTTATTAACCCTTTTAGTGCCAGCTTAATTGATGGTAGTTGTGCCAAAATTGCCAGGGCATTTTCCACCTTTCTACATGTTTGGAGTAAAATATCAATAACTTTTTTATGTTCGTAAATATAATTTTGAAAATTTTACTCCTTTCAAAGATATATATGTATATTTTGTCTCTGGGTTCAGAAGATAAAATTATCATCTGGTTTTATTTTAAATCAAAATTTATATATATATTTTTAATTTATAAAAAAAATTATACAAAACCAAACTTTGATAAAACTAGCTATATTCTTGATTGACAATTATGGATTTTTTATATAAAACTGCAATATTTTCTGAGCACAAACATGTAGCAATTATTTAATTTTTATCAAAAACTTTTTTATAAACAATATTTTTAAAATATGCTACAATCTTATTACATGGTTCATTATACACACCCTATAAAAGTCTTACAACTAAGATACATATATCTAGTTTATTATTTTATAAAACTTATAATGTATACAAAGAAATGTTTAGAAAATTGGTTTTTGGATTCAGAACATAAAATTGCCTTTTATTTTTTTTTTAATTGTTATAAAAAAATTTATACAAAACCAAACTTGGAGATTTGTGTAATTTAAAAAAAAATTGCATGGTTTTCTAACACATGAATATAAGCTACCAATTATATTAATTTTATTAAAAACTTTTTTTACGAATAATATTTTGAAAACAAACTGACAATCTTATCACATTTTGACAATCTTATCACATTTTGACAATATTATCACATTGTTCATCACAGGCATTTTATCAAGCCATTACAACTTCGGCCACATGGTTTATAATTTTATAAAACATATTGACTGTTTATGCAAATATTTTTAGAAATATTTACAGGCCTAATTTTGAACATTATTTACAAACATAGGCTATTTAGAAAAATAAGTAAATGTCACATATTTTCTTTGACATTTCCTGTCTTTGTTTAGAATTGATTACTAATCTGACACATCTTAGACACATGTAAGTAGCCTTTGTGATTATGCATTCTGTATAGCTTTATAATTTAGGTGCACTTTATTTACATTTCACAAAAAAA